>OZ030013.1:87246457-87253957 GCA_964023405.1 Apodemus agrarius
GAGACAGGTAAGTGTGATCTTGCACAATGGGACCCATGGGCCAGTGACTGAGGAAGAGCTAATTGAACTGGGACAGAACAGAGAGCTGGATTCTGATCTAGTTCTCTCTGCTGAATGAGATCACATGGAAGCCCTTGGTCCTCTGCAAGATCCACACGCTGACGAAGTGCCCTGGAACTTGGGAGACACCATGCCGCCTCTGTGTGCTTCTCTGGTCCCGGTGGCATTTCTAGAAACTGGGGGTGGCGAAGGAGGAGTGCGAAAGAAGAGATATAGGAGTGTGCACTCTTAAATAAGATCTCTCCCCCTCCCTTCCTGCCCCAAGCAAAGCGCTGCGCGATGAGTAAGCAGGGATAGAGAGATGCCAACATGAAGCAGTGGAGTGGGTGCTGACTTTCCCAAATCGGCCCCCAAAACTCCCAATCTTCCAAGGTTAAGTTCAGGAGCTCAAGATCAGCAAAAGAGAGTAGACATCATGTCAGACTAGGGTAAATTGTCCAGACAGGCTGTGTGAACTTGGACAAGAGAGTCAACCTCTTTGAGCCTCAGGTGCCTGGTCTGGAATCGTGAAGCAATTAACAATTCCTATCTCATAGGTTTGATCTGAAGATGGAGGTGATGGAGGTAAGAGGCTGAGTGGTGGGGCCATTACTGAAGCATTTGAATACCCACCATTGTTATGTTGGCTGTGTTACTGAATGTCTTAAGCTGACATATGAAAAATGCTTTATTATAGAATATGCAATTCTGTACTGAGAACAAGAATGGCAACATGGTATGGGTTACGCATTGTAAAAAATACAGGCAATGCCCCTGGCATTCACTCTGGCTTTTAATCACCGTGGTGTCAGCAATCCCATGCCCCCCCCCAACCCTCAAAACTTGTGCAGTGGTTCAGTAGTCTTATTTCTTGTCTCTTATCCCAAATCCCAGTCAGCGTGAAGGCAGACCTCCGCTTTCCAGGATAAAGGAAAAGCTGTCCCAGATGCTCACACCTAATGGTCCTTTTTCTTCTTTGTAGGACTGTTTCCTGAGAACATGCACTAGATTCTGTGGTGGCTCATGAGTACCATGGTTGTTTCCGGGGGTGATAACCTATTTATTAAATCAGACAGAGGAACCTCCTAGCTTTAGACTGAAATGACTCTTCCGTAATAGGCAGGAAGGTTTGAAATCCTACCCAACGGCAGTTACTAAGAAGCAAAACTACCTTATTAAACATTTTCTCCTGCAAGAGTAGACAGGTTCTTTTGATTGTTGTGGTTTGGTTGTTGTTGTTACTATTATTGTTGTTGCTATTGTTATTGTTATTATTATTAATTTTATAGTCCAAAATGCCATTGTTCAGGTTCGACATTGACGCTTCACACCAGGCTGCACACTTATTGATGCCTAAGGTCCCTAGGTTCCTGCCCTCCTCAGAATTATAAGGCAGCACTCTGTCAGTGTCCTTCACAGACTGAGTGGAGAACAAGAGACCCAGATCATAAGGCCAATCATCAGCTCAGCTGAGAAGGCGAGGATGCGCCAGCTCATGGACCTCCTCAGGACACAAATTTGCATGTGGCTCTCATGATCTGGACATACTGACCAGAAAACCATTCTCAGCAAGCACATCTCAGAGCCAAGAAGAAAACTTTTCCACTCAGCAATAAGTAAATATGGTTTGAATGAGAAATCTGGGGGGTAGGCGGGATCTAACTGAGGATATGCACACACACAGGTGCACTTACACACATGCATCCAAGAGTGTGTAGGTGACCACTATATATTATATATTAGAGATGCTTATGTTCTAAATATATGACAGTTGTTTTCAAATCCAGGGCTTTGCAGGATGCAAGTACATCTTCACACAACATTTTTAGAACATTATCTAACAATGTCTACAAAATAAATTATTCATGCTCTTTTGCTTGGCAATGCCTCTTCTGGCAATATGGAAATATCTATAGAAATGGAATTTCACAAATACACGGATGACAGTGGTTTATGAAAATATCATTCAGAGTAGCACACAAAGCATCCAGGTGATCCATTAGGACCTATGACGAGGTCCACTACACAACAAGCAGATAACAGAATTTTATCCAAATGGCTATAAAATTTACCTGATTATGGGGCTGAAGTGATGGCCACCACGTGTTACTATAAGAGCTAAATTGCAGTGGAATATGGTTATTTGAAACAATTTCTCATAGGAGCATCAGTACTCCTCTAATGTGTGGCCATAAGTGCATATCCATTTATTTATGTATGGGATGGGATGAGTTTGCAGAAACATGTTTTAACAGTGGGCATCTCAGGGTGGGGTTGGGGACCCATGGAGGACAAAAGGAGAAGAAATGACCTGATGCTGCTTTCTTTGTTGGTAGTTGAAAGTTTTCAACAGTTACAACATGCATCTATGTTCCTGTGTGTGTGTGTGTGTGTGTGTGTGTGTGTATGTGTGTGTGTGTATGAAAAATATGAAGTTGTCCCTCATGACCAACAAAAAACAAAGCCAAAACAAAACAAACAAACCTACAAGTGAAGACAGAGCAAATTCTTAATAAGTCCTATATAATAATAGAAGCAAAATTATTTTCATGTTAATTATAACATAGACATGGCATCAAAGAGGAACTTGGAGCTGTCCATATAATCTTTCTCAGAACTGGTTGTTTTTCATGACTGATTGTTTTACTGTGCTGGTCTTGACTCAGGAAGTGACCTGCTAAGCCAAGCACCAAGGAACATTCTCCCAGCAAGGGAGTGGTATAGACCGTGATTCCAGAGTGACTTGAGATGTTTCATCTTGTACAGCTCATCCCAGAAATTGTAACTATAAATAAACCCCACCAGGAGACAAAGCCCAGCTGTAGCAGGCAGGTCTTCTGGGGCACCAGAACCTGCCACTCTGAAGGTTGGTCTCGTTCCCATGGGCTTCTTTAACCAGTCCTGACTCTCAATTCCTGAATGACAAGTGACAGAAGCGTGAACCGCAGAAGTCCCAGCAGTGACAGTGATGACCACGGGACTTCAACAATGATAAAACCGTACTGTCTAAAACTCCATCTCAGCAGATCCTTCTGGGCTGTCACCATCCAGTTATGACACCCCCAAGAGCACCGCCCATGGCCCCACGCAAACCTGTCTATGCAAAGCCACAGAGCAGCACAAGAATCCTTCCTAGACCCTACATAGCCTTAATCCATCCTGACTAAGAGCCAGTGAAAAGGCGAGAGAGACTGACTTACCAAGCCAACTTCTGTTTAAGTACACAGACACAAACACGGGAGGGACTGTGAAGAAATCTACGACTGAATTCACTTCCAGCCAGAACCACAGCTTATCGTTGGCTGCAATGAACTGGGAGGGAAGAGAAAATAAGACAGAAAAACAAAATGAGAAGCACGGTGTCAGCATTTAATATATGTTCTTTTGTCAAAGGATAAACGTTGGGTTTCTGTGGGGTCTGCAGGGCAACACTCTGCCCTTCACCCTGTCTCATGCTGTCCTGTACATCAATCACTAGCTTGATTTGGAGAATGCACAGCCTTTTATTAGAAGTGACTATTGCCTTAGGGAATGACCAGGCAAATGTGCTTTTCTGTGGTTCCCAAAAGCTTCATGGAGAAGGTGTTAGTCATCTCACCTTCTTGGCCTTTCTGATACAAATTTAACTGTGAGTAAAGGACATATATGTACATTCACACTCCTGTGCACAATTCAGATTCTGCACAAAACTCTCCATAAGCCTAATCTAGCATAGACTCCCTAATCCCACCAGACTTCACTCCTCCTTGACCCCCACATCCCAACAGCCTTCACTCCTGCTTGACCCTGATACTTGCAGTCTTGATACTGCTAAATATACACTTGTGAGTGCATGGGGTTTTTTTCAATGTACTTTGTAATAGAAAAAAACCATATTCATGTTTGGATAGAGGACTGAGAAGCAATGAGTCAGTGTACCATTGCCTCATACCCTTCTTTGGACCAAAATGGACTTGTGTTTCAGAAAGCTCTCAGCTAAGTAAAGAGCTTGTCCACAGATCCAAAACCAGAACACAGGTGAATTGTCCACCATGGAGACCTCAGGATTCACCTTGCCTAGAAAAGCAGTCATGGGTGGAGGGTTATCCATGAATTTCAGATTCTCATGCCCTACTGTGGTACTGCTGGGAGATGCTGCCAAACTTACCCGCAAGCCAAAGTAGAGGAGGAAGAACACGTTGAAAGCCATGTCGATCTGTAATGTGAAATCTTTGTAGAAATTCTGGCAGGATTCTATTGGGCTATTAGACAGGAAGAAGAAAAAGCAAGAGGTAAATAAAAGACAAAGAAAATATCACCACAACTTCCACAATGCCAAGAAACGGTGTGTGGGGTAGAGGACAAAATGAATGTTCGCTGAATACAACATTTGGTCTTTCTACCCCTTATGACCATCAAGCAAGCATTGCCAGTGGGCTCTCCATTCAACCATTCAGTGTTTTGTTCTGTTCTTTGCTTTGGGGGGTGGTGGTGATAATTTTATACATTGTTTTTCATCATCATTCAGGAGTTGATCTAAGATTCTAAAGAGGATCATGCAGATACCTTGGAGGAAGGACAAGCAGGAAGGATTACCAAATTTCTTGATTTCATATTAACCCTTAAAGAACTGACATCTTCAATTAAAAGGACTCATAACAAGGCTAAAATATCAGACCCTGTCTCCTCCAGCCCATTAGAAGTAGAGCCCACTTTCCAGCAGCCACATCTGGATCTTATCAAAGCTGTTAGCATATTCATAAAGGACCCAGGAACAGCTCAAGAAAGCTACAGAGGAGAGGATCCTGGGTTACTGCTCTGGCTAAAATAAGCATGGACTTCCTGTGTGGTACTCTGCCCTGGGGAAGAAAGCAAAGTTCAACGATAAGACTCAAAAACCACAAATTAACATATGGAAGCAGTACTCTAAGGGTTAATTTGTTTGGTGTTGTAGTTGGCATGCAGGTTAATGGGCTTCATGTGTGTGCCAAGCAGCCAAATGCGCACCCCCTAGCACTCTACTTTGTTCAAGTGTAGGCAGTTCCAAAGAGTACTACTATACAAACTGGTATGTGGCTTCCATGAGATTTCCCACTACAAACTGTTCAGAGAATCAGTATGGGAGTAGTCCCAAAGTTGGGGCTAGGTGGGAAACAGCAAAGCCTTACAGACACCTCAAAGCTATAGAAGAAATTCCAGTATACTGCTGTCTGTAAGTAAATGGAAGCACCCAGGCCAGGAATAGAAGACAGCGAAGTAAGCAAAAGGGAGGGGGTACGGAGAGATCCCCAAATCCTGCTTCAAATGGGAAGCAACACGGACCTCTCCCCCTAGGAGAGAGGGAGCTGGAGAGGTACATCGGGAAAGACTGCTGCTTTTAGAAATCATTGCATTTGGATACCAGTTAGTATAGTTGTACTTTAGTAAGGGTAATGCTTGGCTGTTCAACAGGCAGGAATCAGTGCAGCCTGGGAATGCAGGGCCTACTCAGAGGCACAGTAGGTCAGTCTGTGGGAACCTCCAGTCACGTGACATGCACTGGCTTTCTCCATTCTTCCTGGGGGATTACAAATCAAACATGCCCTTTGTTGCGTCCCAAACCACAGATATGTGTTAACCCACCACACACAAAGGAAGAGTAACCTATTCTTGCATTTACAAAGTAAGCACTCTGAACAAAAGCAACAGAACGTGGTTCTTTTTACAAAAGAAATGACAACTGCTGAGTTCTCACTAAGGCAGGAAAGTGAGGGGAGAGACAGAATGGAATCTGGTTAGTCTAGTGCTAAACAGAGGCAGGAACAAAAGCTTACAGGAAGCAGCCTATACTCTTGTACTTAGTTTGCCCCACCCCCACCCCTTACACCATCACAAGCATGCATTTAAGTGAAAACAAGGGTCTGTAGTCAACAAGAGACGGGTCTACAATTCTTAAGCTACAGTGGGTTATTATAAATAATAAGAGTACAGTATATTTCTAAAATATGTATGAACGTTGGCAGGGTAAGAGCTACTACAGATCTCAAAGACCTTGAGTGGAGAGTATGCTGAAAACCAAGTGGTGTGTGTGTGTGTGTGTGTGTGTGTGTGTGTGTGTATGTAAGCACAGGTGTGTGTAAGGAAATTAATGAGTGAGTATATGAGAGATTTGCAGATAAGCATTGTACTCATGTGCTGGATTGTGCACCAGGAAGTTGGCATCAACACTAAAAGTATACATTCACTATTTTGTTGTACATAGGGAACCAAAGGAAAGCTTTGGGTCCAAATTCATCGATTGCTTGACTAAGGCCAAGCAATAGGCTCCATATTGCCTTCCCAATAGACACTGATAGAGACATTGGTGGCATCTGAGGGATCTCATGACTTCTCTAGGCCCTATTAATTCCATGAGTTTGTGGTTTATTTTGAGATTTCCACGGGAGATTTTTTTTTCCTAGACTATGGTAGAAAGATGATAGTTTAGTGTCATTGAGGTTATTTTTGTTCAATGTAAGTGGAATAAGATATTAAAAAAAAAAAGTGTAAGCAACTCTTCTTCATTGATCCTTGATTTCCTGGTCACATCTTTTGTTCTAGCCTTTTTCATATTGTCTGGTGTTTGAGTACCACAATGAAAAGGCTACCATCTAAAGGGTGCCATGTTGAAAACCATACCTGAACACTCCCCACCCCCATTCTCAGAAAATAATAGGGAAAATATAATAGGCCTTGCCATTGGTCATTTACAATTTTAGAACTTACGTAATTGTCACATCCTTGCCATTCATTGAGCTCTACACTTAGAACTCAAATAGTAAAATAGAAGTCATGCGGTGGTTTTGAAGGGCTGCTCCTCTGACTAAGGCACAAAGTAACAGGAACACACCCTGAGCCCTAGACATGCTTGGAATGAGGGGCAAGAGGTAGGAAATTATTAAACAAAAACTGAACTGAGCTTCAGAACCCAGGTGGGATCAGAGCATTCTGAGAATATATTTTATATCCATTTCAGCAACTTCTCCCTGCCATGGGCATACCAGGAGCAGCATCCTACATGGTCTTTCAAATGCCAACAGAACTATATAGCAGGATCCCTTCTGAGATAAATCCTCTTGAGTGCTTATAGTTCATGCTCTCACACAATCAGAGACCACAGAGTGGAGGTGCCAAAGCCCCACTATTTCATTCCCCAAATGGAAACAAACCATGGCATTCATTGATCTTTTAAAAAAGAGAATCCATAACTCAACAACCAAAAGGCTGGCCTATCAGGATTTATTTTTCTCCCCATGAGACTTTCTCTTAGTGATTAATACTCATTGCAGGAGGGAGCGCACTGAAATGGAAGCGCCACTTCTGTCTCATGTGAAGCATCAGAGTTTCCTTGTCTACATCCGCAGATGGCAGTGGGGAAATGGTACTTCTATTTAAAACTACAAAAGAAAATGACTCTGAGTCACAGTCTTAAATTTAGGTTGCCATTCTGATGAGGCAGGCCCA
>OZ030013.1:87258957-87358957 GCA_964023405.1 Apodemus agrarius
ATGTCAGTTTCTTACACGCTGGATTTCTCAATGAAGCACACAGATAACTTGTTATCGCAAAACTCTGGTGCTTAAGAGCCTTGCTACTTTCTTATAGAGCTTTTTAAATTTGCTCTAAAAAAAGAATTCAGTATCTACACTGGGTAGTTTCTGTCAACTTGATACAAATATAGATATATCTGGGAGGAGAATCTCAATCAAGGAACTGCCTCCATCTTACTGGCATGTCATGGAGGCATTTTCTAAATTACTAATTGATATAGGAGAGCCCAGCACATGACAGTGCTGACCCTGGGCAGGTGGACCTGAGCTATGTAAGAAAGGTAGGTCGATAAGCAAGCTGAGGGGAGCAAGCCAGTAAGCTGCATTACTCCATGGTCTCTGCTTCAGTTCTTGCCTCCAGATTCCTTGAGCCCCTGTCCTGGATTCCCTTCATGATGAATTATAATCTATAAGGCGAAACAACCCTTTCCTCCCCAAGCTTTGTTTTGGTTGGTAACATAAAACTAGAACAGTGTCTTATCTGTGCTTATACTTACCTTCATTTGTGCTCAAATGTACCTGAATTGATTAAAAGCAAAACACTGGCATTACAAGTCAGCCTCACCAGCAATGGACAATGGGTTTGAACTTGGACAGATGATTCGAAACCCTGAAATCCTAGCTCTACCACCTATGACCTGTATTGCGTTATAGAAGTAGCATGACCTCTCCAAACCTTGAGTTTCTTGTCTGTAAACTGGGGAAAAGGAGAGAAAATTCAAAGGTTTCTGTAAGGAGAAAATCAGTTGACCATCTGTTCAATCAATAATACTTGTAAGGAAGAGTGGGGATGACAGCGGCAACTGCCAGTGGAAGATGATCCTAAAGGAAATGATGCAAGTGAAGGAAAACTGAGAGCATCAGTGATGCTCATGCTCTGTTTCCCCACTCCTGTCTATACTGCCGAATACACCCATGTGATTCAAATACTCAACAGGACATACAATAAATTCTAGATGGGAGAGCTCACAGACACTTGGTGAGATTCTATATTTCAAGATATTAATTTGGCATAAAATTAAAGAAGAAACATGGGGAAATGATAATCCCAGAAAGACAGACATACTATGTCATAAATACTAAGTAATTAATCAAGATTTCTTAACAGCAAAAGCCATGGGTCACGTTCATGAATGGCTCATGGGAGGCTGGATACTCTTCCTCCAGGTCTCTGGCTCCATTTGTCCTATTGGTTTTAATGTGCACACAGAAGAGAGGCAGAGGAATGAACCAGCCAAACCCTTCCTAAGTAATCTCTTCTAGCTGGACTCCCGTAAATGTATTTCTTCACTGTTGGAATCCTGGAATGATGTCCAAGACAACCTACCCACTAATGCTTATTTTCTCTAGCACTGACTACAGACTACAATTATTTCAATCACAGTTGTTACCAGAGTGGAATTAGTGTTCATATTTGCCAGCAACTTTTATGTAATAAATCAGAGTTAAGCCATTACATAAAAAAACAGAGTCTTGCCAAACAAGAGCTGCCTGCTGCAGTTTTTAGTAAATTGTCTGTGAAGTCACAACAGATGCATTCTAGAAACACACTTCTCTACCTCCGTGGGCTCTAGCCATCTCCCCTTTAGCAGCATCAGTTGTCTAGAAGAGGGGAGATACAAAAGAAATTGTTTAATTAGGACTGAATACATATTCACTCAGATGTGTGTTCCAGATACAAATGGAGAGCCCACTCAAGGGCACTGCTCAAGAGCCATAGGTAGGTATGGATTGAGGACACAAAAAAGACATGTGCACATACATTTCCAGAACCTTCCAGCACAGACATATGTTCTGCTCCAACCCCAATTCCATCTTTGGTCTATCTGACAAGTGGGATATCTTAGGTAAGGTAATTAGTAGAAATAGAGGACAGAGGGAAAAAAATTCCCAGATCAGGACAAAGAGCTGAGCACTGAGACCCAGCTCAGCATGAGGTGGGTAGGTTAGAGCATGGCTCTGGCCCCCATGAATATGTTCCTCTTACAGCTTGCCTCAGGCAAGCGGTATCTTGACTTGGACAAGAGGATTCATCAAACTGCTGTGCTTTCTGCTCACATGGCTTCTCTCTGGACACTCAATCTCACATGTGCACTAAGAGATTCACAGACAGTCATCTCTAAACAGCGATAACCAATAGGCAGCTACGTCTGCACACTGATAAGCAATGATCCAGGGTCACTATTGATGAGGAAAATAGCCTGAAAAAAAGAGTTTCAAGATACCTGGGCATCACACTTGTATAGAAAATGGCAAGAGCTCTGGGGAGACAAATGAGCCCTCTACACCCCCAAAGCAGCCTAGGAGGGGGAGTCTGACCAGGTAGGCTGGCATTTTGTCACACAGTAAGCTTTCAAATAACTATGGCTTCCAGCTATTATTATAGGCAGAAATCAAAACAATTTTTTTGAGCCTTCTCCACATGTTAGACTTTGATGCAGGTCCTTGATACTATGTGTTTAGCACTGTCACCTCTAATTTTACCTGCAAGGACTTAAGGTGGGAAGCTCATCCAAATAACTGACTGACTGACTGACTGACTGACTGACTGACCAACTGACCAACTGACTGATTGACTGACTGCATAGTTCCAATTCTTACGCCTCTCTAGAGCAGTCCATTTGAGGTCGACATCAACAGACACTCAGTGCCGAGGTGTCCTAGCATCAGGCACAGGCAACAGCAGTTTCTTTTATCTGTTGCTTTTCCTTGAAGACTAAAAAAGCAATAACCAGTAACACATACACCCAGCCTGGACGAATTTTTTTTTTTGACACTAATGGTTGGTGATAGCTTTGCTTGTGGTATCCTGAGGTTGTTTTGTTACTGGGAATTTTTTTTCCCCTAAGACATTGGGAGAGAGCTGGCACCAGTCTTATTGACATCTAGCATAGAAAACAATTATACCTTTATTGCACAAAGAAATAAAATAGCTATGTGTTAGCTCTGTTTTTGGCTGGCAGCAGAGGCGTGGATGTTTTGTTAAGTATTCCTATTTAGGAGTTTTGCACAGAGCCTACAGCATCACAGCCAAAAAGGACAGTCCGAGATGTTGCTGATTAGTGGGCATGAGTCTGCAGACTGCAAGGGCAGGAGAGCAATTTCTTAAGAATGTCATAAGGCAACCTGGGCAGTAGAGACCAACAAAACTACAGGGAGTCAGTGGGACAAATTACCTTCAGTATCAAAGTGTCCTCTCCACCCAAGAGAATTCCTTACTAAACCCTATACTCACACAAGCATATTTCCAAGTATATGTTCTTTTATCTACTTCATGGAATCGGTGTCTTTGCCCTGGGAAGAATTCTTTTCCTTCATATTTCTCTTTCCTTCCCTTTTGCTGCTGGTTCACACTTGGAAGTCCTTTATTTATCAAAATTCATTTTATCTCTTCAGGCCATAAAGACCACTCTTACCGCAGTCTGGACGGATGGTGTGCACTGGGCTTTTGAATCTAAATTTGGAGAGGGGTATTGTGAGCTAAAAGCAGCAAGCTCCTTCCTGCTGCTGCTGCTGCTCCTTGCAGTGTTATTGCTGCCTCTGCTGTTCTCTCTGCTGTTGTTTCCTGCATCCCTGTGAGAGCACAGCAGCATGGTTCTGGTCTGAGGATGCTTCCAGGTCTGATTGGTCAGGACTGGTGCCTTTGCCCTGTGAATGGAGCCTCTCATCCCCACTCTGTCTCCCTGCAGTCATTCTGTCACTATAGCAGGGAGCACCGCGTGTTTCCAGGAACAAAGGGAACTATTTCTTTTCTGAAGAGCCTCTCAAGGAGACTCAGCTGGTTCCTTTCCAGGAGGCCTAGATAGAAGCTCTCCTAATGATGAGTGCTTCTCTCCTCCTGGGTCAGAATCACCTGCCTGAGCAGGGCGGTCCTCTAATTCCATCCAGGCTCCTTTCAGAAAGGAAAATATACTCAAAGGACCTCTTTAGTGGCTACCCAAAGGACATGTTTGAAATTCTAAGTGAAGTCCCGGCTTCAGTGGGGGCGAACAGGATGTGTCTACCAGAATGGAGGGTAGAAGGGGCTTAACTCTGCCAAGCTCCCAGATATAAGAAAACTGAACTTCGAGGGGGGATGGGTGGAGAGGCAAGAGGTCTTCAGCTTCGTTTCATTCTAATGGCGGAATTGCATAGATTTAGTGTACGTATACTGGCAAGCTGCTACTATGTGGCTTTCCCTTCCCACGGTGGGATCACCAGAGCCTGATGACACTCTACTTTTTGTTTTCCTGAGTGCACAGCCCAGTGTGCCTGCTACTTAAAATGCCTTCTCATGTGAAATAACCCCAGCTACAGATCCAGCCAGCTCCTAGCAATTAGATTTTACAAAAGCCCATCCAGAGAATACAAGACAGAAAGACAAGGTAGACATTTCATAACAACAATAAAAAGAATTAAAAGCGCATTTAAAGAAAGTCATCGCCAGCCCTATAGTAAAAGATGTGTTGCAATGGGAAGAAACGATCACAGTTATTAATCAATAATGCTGAATGTAGTGTCAGCGTGCGCCAGTGAATATAAATAACCTCTATAGAACTATCCTTTTACGTATTTTAAAGTTGAATTAGTGTTATTGATAGATACAAAAAGCTATGTGTAAGGCAAATAATTGTATTTCTTGGGGAAATTTATCTTACGAGTTGGTTTTTATTAAGTTGATATATTTATCAGATCTAAGCAAACCAAAAATAGGAAACATTGTTCAGGAAGCCACGAGAAGTAGTGGGATCCCTGGGCACTCTGAGCATATCCATGCCAAGTTCGGAAGGCACAGAACCAACCATTGGGTAAGCTGTTACTTAACAATGGACCTTAGATTCTAAATCCCTGGCCATGAGTCTTACAGTGGGCACCAGCCTAACATGAGACTTAGTTCTCTCTTTCCCAATGATCTCGTCTTGAATTCTCGTGGCATGGAGTGGCTTTGGGGAATATCAACAATTTTCAGGCCCACGAGAATATCCGAGAGGAATCGTATATCCCAATTCTTTAGTGTATTGGAATGCTCTCTGCTTTAATTCCATGCATGCGTCCAGTGCTTGCTACATTCAGAGCTACCAGGAAAAGCATGTCGCATGCATGGGCAGTGCAGGGAGAGGATCTAGTTAACCTGGAAGCAACAACCCAAAGGGTGAGGTTGCAGCATGCAATGAAAACCACACTTGGTCTTCTTGGCTGCCATGCAGAAAAGACCTACATCAAAGAGTCTGCTGTGCGGCTCCTGGGTAAGAGTCGATATGAGAGAGGTGAGTTACTTCAGCAATGACAGACATGGGCAGAAAAAGGTTCAAACCACTATAAACAGAACACCATACAGAGCACTGGCATTTCACACAAGAAGAGGCAGCTTTGGAGCCCAGGAGGAGAGAGACAGGGAGGGGAGCACAGGATGACTCTTACTCTGGTGAGATGGTTTCTTTGGCCAGCCTTTCATATGTATGTTTTTATACAGTGAGCTTTTGATGTGATTTCACAAATAACCTCATGACATCTGCCATAATTGCTTAGAAGTTTTGAATGTTTGGGAGGAGCAAGGTATTGGTGACATAAAGATACAAACCATGATTTCCTGTTGGGATGGTTTATTTCAAAAGCAGGACTGAGGTTAGGGAGATACATAAGTGCCAACACCCTCCACATTGTGGTTTCAGAGCTCACGGGGAATCTCCACGCAGAACAACATGTTGAGAATCCAAAGCATTTGAAAGGCAAAATCACCCCTAAAAGCCACCTATGCCCTGTAACTTTAATCCACCTACAATAAAGCCAGTTTTTTTTTCCTTATATGATACTCAGTGAAGGAACCTTAGATAGAGGTGGCATGCCTTGATACACTCTTGAATTAAATGTGATGAAGCAGCAAATAATTAACACTTGAAACGTCTGGTTTCTTTTTCCTGTCTCTCTGTCTCCATCTCTCTCTGTCTCTTTTGTATATACCTGTGCATTCTTTGCTGTGGAGGCCAGTGAGCGCCAGGCTCTGCCTGCCTCCAACCCGGATCCTGGGATTATAAACACATGATACCAGCTCCATTTTTTTAAAAATGTGAGTTCATGAACATCATTTTCAAGGCAAGCATTTATACGTTTTTTGTCTTTGTTGGTTTTGTATTTTTGTTTGTGTGTTTTGAAGGAAGAAAACAGCACTGATTGAGAAGGGGCACTGAGCTCCCTTCTCGTCTCAGTGACACAGCAGCTAGCTATAGAGTGCTGACTAGCTAGCTGCCTGCCTCACAGAATCCTGGTCTTTTTTTTTTTCTCCTGACTTGTTCTGCCTCTCGCGATCTCAAAGATACTGAGCTGCAGCTCATAGAGGTGTGTGCTATAATCCTGGCAATGCACTTCTCTCCCATAGCTCTCTCCAGTTGAAAGGAGAGTGACAAATATCGTGTTGGTAAATGACTCCTTTTAATATGCTATCCTGGTGCTCATAGCTTGCGCAAACCATGGTGACAGCTGTGATAAAGACTTGGACACACTGTAAACAAACAGGATGCAGTATTCACCTGTTGCCCTCGCTGAGAGCAGAACACCCTCTAGGACCTGAGTTCCACCCAGAACATAAAGATAAATAAAGACAGACTGGACACAGGAGACGACTCATTGAACAGATATCTCCAGCATTCTTTAGTGGCAGGTACTCCACTTGTTGGAAGGACATAACATCCAATGACACACAGTTGCTACTCCAGAACAATACATTCAAGAGCGGCTTGTTTCGAAGTTCTACTAAATACATTTCCTGGCTGTAGACAACCTATGAATCTCTCTGCACTTATAAATCCTCACTAACATGTAAATATAACTCATTTGGGATGTTGAGAGAGATGAAAGAGTAAATGGTAAGTGCTGTGATCATGGCCAGCTTTGGCGATGCTATGTCCGCAGTACCTACTATGATCTCCAAGACTCCAACCCAAGTAATAAACCCGAGATCTTTGGAATGAGAGGACCGTTTCTGGGTAAGCTGAGATGGATTTTCAGTAATGAATAGAAACTTATCTGAGAAAGAAGGTGGGTTGAGGCACAGGAGTGGAGAGTTACATGGGCAAGAAGGCATCAAATCCCAGAGTTGGAGTTACAGACAGTTGTAAGCTGCCATGTGGATTCTAGGAACCAAAACCCAGGTCCTCTACAAGAGCATCTAGTACTACTGACCTCTAATCCATCTCTTCAGCCCCAGCTTATGGTGAAATTCTTTGCTTCAGGACAACTAAGTCCACCTGAAGAAGTCGCTTTCTTCAGTAACTTGCACTGTCAGGGATTTTAGAGACAGGCTCATGATACCACCAAAGCAATTCCCTGAACCACAATGGCCATCCATGCCTATTTCTGTGGTCTTAGTGTCACAAAAAAATGAAAACACATGGCTTTTGATCTTTTGAAAGAAGCTACCTTACTAAAAGGCTACAACAAAAGCAGTGTTTAAATGACAGTAGAAAAGCATTCAAGAGAGGCCTACCTCTATGTTTTGAACAGGGACATCTGTACAGACAGGCACATGCCTACAAGGGAAGGTGGACTGCATGTGGTCAAACTTAGGTGTATGGAGGAGGTATGACTTACATACATCCTCAGAACCATCATTGACAATGGTACTTATAGGACAGAAACCAACTGATAATGGCAATTTGGGGTTTGAGCATTTCAGCTCCCAAATAATACTGGAAATACTCATTCTTAGAGAGAGACTTTCTTTTGGTCAGAAGGGTAAGAGGGAAGGTGATACTTTTCAGAGAATGCTTTCTCTTAAAAAAAAAAAAGTAACAAAGTATGTTTATGTCCATTTAAGCTCAACTTTGAAGTGTAACCATGATGGGAGCTCTACCCCCACAACTCATGGTACAGAAACAGGAGAGTGTTGTCTCCCTGTTGCCAAGCCCATGCAATCATGCTGACTGTATGGATTTACCTTTGCCCAAAGTCCCTCTGCCATGGCTTTAGAGAGAAGACACGTGAACTCACCATGGAAACAGACTGAGATTTCCCACGGCCTCAACCACTATGCTGCTCAGTATCCACTCGGCCAGGGATGGTTCAAAGGGGAAGGGACATTGTTGGAGGATGGTTTTGTTTGGGTCTTTTGTCTCCACCCACCTCTACCATCCAGGATACTGTAACACCGTGGGTCTCAATCTGTGGGTCATGACCCCTTCTAAGGTCAAATGACACTTTCACAGGGGTTACCTAAGACTGTCCGAAAATTCATAACAATTCATAATAGTGAAATTACAGTGATGAGGTAGCAATGAAATGATTTTACGGTTGAGCATCAGCGCGGTATGAGAGCTGCCAACTCTAAAAGACGGAGGAAGTCTCTTCAGGTTCGAGAAGAGTGCGATTCTTCTGGGCTACCGGATACCTGCTCCTTCTTCTCCAGAGTGAATAAAAATGAGAAAACCCAAACAGAGGCTGTGTCCTCCTCCATGCTGGTGCCAGTAACAGACAAACCCATGCACAGTCACCAAATGGAACAATGTAAAGTAACGTGAGAACACTGTCACCTTCCCCAAGTGACAATGATGTGTCGAGTAGAAATGGCAAGCAGCAAAGACTACTAAAATGCCTGAGCAACACCATCAACAGAGAAAGCCTTCCCTGGCTGTCTCACTGTGAAAGTAAGGACCCCCTCACACACACATTTATTTGTTAGGAGTTCCAGATGAGCACATATCAAAGAGGAATCACTAGTCAGTTGACAACAGCTTCCTATTGGATTAACCAAAAAAGCAAGGGTTTATGGACATTTTTATTGTGCGTGGCTTGGAATGCAAAGTAAAAATGGTGTTTTTTTATTTCTAATCTATAATCCTGGGTCTAAAAATAGTTGTGTCAATAACAACTATTTTCTTATTGTTGAATTTTAAACAAGATTTTGGAATTTGCATCATGTCAAAAATCTACTCATGTGATTTAATATAAACTTGGGTGTGTCTTTTCAAAGATGTTTCCCTTTTTCAAATTCAGTTTCTCATAAGGGAATTATGTGGTCCTGCGAGGAGTATTTTGTTTACCAAATGGGAAGTTGGTGACACAAATCAGCAAGGTATACATCATCATCAATCTATAAGGCAAACAAGCAAAACAAAAATGGAGACAGCTGGCAAATTCCCCTCAAGTTAGCAGCATGTGTCAGAAGTTAGGACAATGAACCGTGGCTATATCACAGAGAATTATTGGAGATGAGGTGGTGCACCCAGAATGCTGTACAGCAGCTGTCGTCACCCTCTTGTAGGTATGAAGCTATTGTGAAGTAAAATTATCATTCAACAAGTTTGCTCTTGCAGAATATACAGGTTCAGTTCCCAGAAACTTACAGCTGTCTATAACTCCATTTCTAGAGAATCTGACACACTCTTTGTGGCCTCCATAAGTACTGCACAGGAAGAGTGCGCATGCATACATACAAATAAGAAACTTATTAAATATCTGTAATGTATTGAGGAGCCAATACAATCTCTATTTGTGGTTTAAAGAGCTGGACCTATTAAAAAATCTACAAGTGGGATTCCTTAGAAAGCCTGTATTGAGTGAGTTCCAGGACAGCCAGGGCTACACAGAGAAACCCTGTCTCGAAAAATCAAAAAGAAAGAAAGAAAGAAAGAAAGAAAGAAAGAAAGAAAGAAAGAAAGAAAGAAAGCCTGTATTAGGCACCCGTTGCATGTATAGTAGCACATAGAATATACACAAAAGAGGAGTAGGAAGCTACAGAGGTGTATGAGAGCATCAATGGTCTCAAAAAGGACATTAATTTAAACAAAAAGCATCATTTACTTACCACATGGATTCTCAGAGTCTCCAAGTCTCTGAGACTTTCCTCAAGAGAAAATCAACTGTTAATAAATAAAGTCATTAACACATGTGATAAGGTAACTCCTGGGAAGAAATCGTGGCAATCTGCTCAGGTAAGCAGATGCTGGGCAGTACGAGGCTGAACAATGCTACTACAGTCAGCCCCCCAGAAGGCTATCCTAGATCTGCTATTCCAGTTTATCTCTTTCCTTGCCAAAAATTCAATGCTAACCCCATGAAGAAGTAAAAAACTGATGTCTACTTAAGATGCAAAGAGATATGAAGATCTACCCTCATGAGGAGTAACCACTGAAAACTGCTCCAACCATGAAAGCTAATCATGGAATCACAGAGAAGCAGCAAGACAGAAGGAGAGACAAGGCAAAGTTTAGAGTGTAGGCATTTTGCAACACCTTCTGCCATTGCCGTGGGTGGTATCCATTTTGCCCTTGCTCTGGCCAACACTGGAAGTCAAGTCAATGAACAAAATGAAGCTACAAAGATGAATCCTTAGACCACCAAAGACTACAATTAACATGGCCATGAGTTCCATCTTTCTGTGAGAGATGAAAGAAAAAAAACCCTGAAATATGTGAAGCCTAAAAGCTCCTGGAACTGAAGACCTAGCAGATGAGCAGCCAGAAAGAGCACAGCCAGCCCTCCTTCCTGAAATAGAACATGTGCTACTGCGTTTGGCCACCTGGAATTTCACCTGCAGGTGGCTGGGGGTTTTAAAAAGCCTGGTGCTTCCACCTTTTCTGCTTAAATGGTAAGCAACCGAACAGCTTGACCTGGGAACAAGCTAGTTAGTTATACAAAGCATTCCCCAAAACAGGGAGGAAACGTCTGCTGTGAAGTAGGGGGGCTTTCCAAATTACAATTACTTTTTAAAGAAATATCCTAAGCAGTGAATAAGAGAAGGATCCCAGGGATCTAGCAAGCTGCAAGAATACACGCAAGTGAAGGACTGGTTGCTGCCTCATCCTTTTTGTTTGACTCTGATGCTGGAACATTTCAAAGGCAAACCCACATGACTCTGAACGCTCAGCTCAGTGGTTGCCACCTCTTGGAAGTCTTCCTGCATTCCCCCTCTCACCTAGAATCACTGAGGCCTTTTCTGGGGTTTTTCTTTCTTCATCAGCATGTCTAGGAAAGACATGCTGATGACCTCACTGACACAGAGGTAATTTGTTTCTGTCCCTCCCTTACCTGCTGCACCTGGAGCTCGCTAATGGAGGTGTACACGGTTACACAGTAGACCCTAAATAAGGGTTTAAAGAAGAGAGAAATTAAAGGATGGAGGAAGAAAAGAGGCAGACTCTAGAAAGCAGACCGTAATCTGTGAGCTGCTAAACCCAGTCAAGGTATGTCATCTTCCAAAGTGATTTCCAAGTAGCCCCAGAGTCATCTATAGATCAAACCCTAAGCCCTGCGACGTTTGCATCACCCACATCAGGACCACCCCCAGATGCTGTCATGACCCTAAGAGACTGACTTATGGAGTCCTTCTTTGTCCCATGGAAAGTATGGGTCATTTTACCCAACACACAACACACTTGAGGATAAAAGGGAAGCATGACCTTGCCGATAGCCACATTCACCACCCAACCAGTCCATCTGTTCTTAACAGCCAAGAAAGGCCAAAGCCCTGAGATGCTGTGGCAGATCTTGAATCCTATATTAGGAAGAGTTTGTCCTAAATTGTTTTGGGTCTGCATCATTAGCCATCACAATGCTAAATTAATTTCTCTTAAATCAAATGATAGTCATTTCCTCTTTATAAAAAACATATTAAAAATGTATCTCCCTTTTATTTAGATTAGAATTACATTTGTTTGTGTTCTAGTTCAGAAAGCTGGACCAAAACCTGACACTAAACATGCTAGAAGTAAAACCTAGAAATTTAGAGATATGTATACATCAGAAGTTAGGAAATGAATTTGGGTCTATCTGACTGGTCCACTCCTTCAAACATCTAACACGAAGAGCCAAGGATCCAAGCAACAACGGGAAGGCACATTAAAACCCAAACATGGCAAAGTATGTCAGTCACAGAAGGATTTGGATCTGCAGGGTCTCCTTGGGAAGACACTAAGCTAGTGGGTATAAACTAACATGCTGTAAATATTCGAGTAAGTTGAATATGATATACTCTATATTCTATGTACTCTTACATAGGTGAAGAAAATGCCTGGCATAGAAAGAGCTTCTACTAGGAAGTCCATGCACATAACTCACTAAATACCTTTTGATTGTATTTGTCTTTACAGGTCAGGATTGATTTTCATGGCCAGTTTCTTTTGGTTACTACTTTTCCTTTTATGGTGAGTATGCATGTTCGTGTGCATATATGCATATGGATGTGACTCATACAAGGGATAGCCCATGTTCTAGGTCAGAGGACAACCTCAGATATCAATATTTCTACCTTGCTTAGGACAGGGTCCCCTGCATATATCAAGCTATCCGGTCTACAATTTTTCTCTCCCTTCCTTCCATCTCTCAGTAAGAACTCTGGAAACTCAAATGCACATGCTACATATCCATGTTTTTAGGCTTATAGGATTTGAACTCAGACCCTTGTGTTTATGTGGCAAAACCTTTTAAATTCCCCAGGTCTCTGCCTTAGTTTATCAATGCCTTTCTAAATTCCATATGTACAAACCAGGATCATTTTGTAAAATAACTATGAAAGTTGTGAAGTTGTCCTTAGCTCCTGAAATAGTGTGCCATCAATAGACCCTTCTGAAAGAACTACTTGTAATTATTGTGAGTAAAGAACTAACAATGTTGCCCTTAAGTCTTGAGTAAATGATTTTTCCTATTCAGGAAGTTCTTAATTATATTTACTTCTCATGAGCAACAATATGATGGTACAAATTCATGCACCACTTTTGCTCAAATGAAACATGATGTCATGGTGTAAATTCAAGGTAGCCCTACTCAGAGCTGTTGTAAAAGAATAAAGTTTCACCATAAGGAGGGAGACCACACAGTTTTAGTTAAGCCTTAAGAATGATCTTATCAATAAGATGCTTTTCCTCGGCTTAAAGTATGATCTGTTAGCACTAAGACAACTTGGGATTGCTTCATTGCTAGGCAAAGCTGAAATCAAAAGTTTTCATTTCATTGTGTCTTAAAACTCACTGTTCACTTAATATAAAGAGTTCTCTAAATTATCAACATGACATAAAATTCTTTCTCTCAACTTAGTAAAGATATTTTAAAATTCACTGAGAAGTTCTTTGAAATTATTTAGACTGCAGTAAATTCTGACACAGTATACCTAGAATGCACTTATTTATTATTACCTGCTACCTGTGATCACTGTTGAGCATAAAGCTTCTCCTGGCTCTGGGGAAGAGATAGCAGAGCCTGCTCTAGACAGAGAGAGCAACTCTGGACTTGGCATACTTTTCCACATCAAATATCCCTCTTTCCCACAAAGCTCCAACCACAGTAACCCTATGTCATTTTCTCCAGACCCCAACTTTGGACCATCTCTACTGAAAAGGAAGCTCCACAAAAGCAGAGACCTTTCACTAAAGCTTAGATGTCACTTCTAATCAACATGCATGTTCCATAAATAAACAAATGAAGAGACAGAGGGCAGAGCAGAAGGAATTCTGGGAAAGATTGAATGTTAAAGCCCATGTCCAATTTTACTAAGCTAAGTCAGTATTAGTTTGCAAGTACTTTCATTATCTGGTTTCAGTATCTGCATGAAGTGCCTCTAATCCCAATTCCTATCTACATATGACTTTTGTAGGAGTTTCATCTCTATTGTACCAACACGAGTCATTCGATAATTTAATCAACTCTATTACGTACTTGGAAAGGTATGGGGCATCTAATTTTAAGTTATAACTTAACCACTACTCCCAATCTCATTTCAAAGTAAAAGAGAATTATCTCCATGTCGATTGCTTATCTGGTTTAGGCAAAGAACACATTGACAGTCTGGTCAATGTTATTCCCAAGATCTCCATATTATGTACAATTAATTGAGGAGTTCAATGTTTACCTACACTTAAAGTATGCTTATGATGTTGACATAGATTGCAGACTCTAGCGAAATGTGTCATCCCAGGATTAGGAACTCCTCATCCAGATCAGGGGCTCAATTTCTAGTCTCAGATACTACTCACATGATATGATATTTGGAATTCTGGAGACTTTTAAGAGGGCATATAAATGCTAGGGCCCCAGAGGTGGTGTGGGTTGTTACAATGGGGAAGCATATTGGTTATTGATTGGTTGCTGTCGGTTGTGGTTTGTTAAATAGTCATGTGCAAAGAAGAAAGAAGAAATTATATATCCTAATGGCAAAGATCAAATGTCCCAAGGAACTCCAATACCCCAATCAGAAGGAAGTAGTCAAATGATAATGTCGCTCCCTTTCTCTTCTATCCTTTTTTCTCTTTATCTAGTGAAAGGGTGGGAAAAGGGTGGAAGGAAAAAGAACCCACAAAGTAGCAAAAGAGAACTACAACATGATTCCAACTCAGGTTCCCTAAGGAAATCACAGTGGTGCTACTGAGTGGGGTGGTAAAGACAGACTGGCAGTTTACAGGGAGTAAGTTACCCATAGCTAGTGATACAGATACAGAACTACAGAGAGCAGCTTATGTGACCCGAATGCCCAGCAGCTGTCATCTAGGTCTGTACCTGACTAGTCATCATCTCATACACACCTGCTATATGAATGGCCACAGTGGCCACTGACTACCTACTTAGTATTGGCCGCATGGCAGCTCCTTCATCCCTCTTCACTGATGCTTATTCAGGATCTAGCACATTTCCTGCAGAGGGCATTCTGTAGACTCTTGCCTTGATCCCATGGAACCTGAGAATTAGGAAAGCAGACAGTACCTGCTGGGTAAGTTCACCTCCTTTGTAGAAACAGTTGGTGTAGTTTTGCTGGCCTTTAGAACATGGCTACGGTTGCTTTACACCAGGCATTAGTCCATCTTCTGTTCTGTGCATTCCTAGTTCCTAACCAAGTGGACTGCAAAACGACAGCAAGTTGCAAACCCGCTGATAAGAATCGGTTTCTCCTTACTGGTTCTGGTGCAGAGCTTTTGAAGATGAGGGAGGCATGTGTGAGCTGTACCATGCCAGTCCTGTTCCCCTTCTAAGTTTCAGCTTTCCAGGGTTCGCTTGCTGGGATTTCCATTCTCACTGTACTTCCCGTGGTGGGCATCACCTTCCAGAGCTGTGTGTTAACCTCCCACTGGACAAATAAATCTATGTGCTAAAATGGAAGCCTTCTGTGGGACTGCAAAGCCAAGTAACAGCATCCCAGAGCACTACAGAAACCAGAGCAGATGGAAATATCCAAGGGAAAATTCACTTAACTTTCATGGTCCATGTCAGAGGCATGCATGAACAACTATGCGGGAGAATGAAATAGACACGCATGCCTCCATCAGAGACTTAAAAGCACACTTCCCCCTCCCGTGTGTGATGGCAGCTTTACAGCTGGTAAACTTTTCATTCATGTATGAACTACCCAAGTATGCTGCACCCCCATTGTGAAGAGCACCAAGACTTATTTCTATAGCAGTGTTAAGCACACACTGCAGATATTATATGCACTTTTGCAGCCATCCCTATCCTGCCAACCTTTGTGAGGATCCTAAGGCAGAAGCTGAGCCACTCTGGTACTCAGTCGAGCTCAGCAGACAATCTCCCTTATGTATGTGCTTAAGCAGAACCTACCAATCATATTTCCTTAGTGGGGTGCAATTGTGGTATGCCTACCATTCCAGATGTGCTCTAACTAGCCACCTAACAATGAAGACTCTTTCTTCTCCATCAGGGTGCAGAAACAGCCACCACAAGGGCTCTATACCAGGTAGAGGCCATCTAGGGCAATAGTCTTCTCTATTTGCTTTTATTCTCATTAGTATGTATTAACTGCATGTTTGTAGTGTACAGTGTCTGGTGTGCACAGGTCAAATCGGTGTAATTAGCATTTCCTCCTCTCAGTCATTTCATTGTGTTGGGAGCCTTTGAACTTTACTACTGTACACCACCACAGGTTATTGTGAGCTCCGGCTTCTCCACTGTGCACTGGGACACCAGAACTTACTCCTCCTATCTGGCTGTTCTGATATCTAACCTCCTTTTATTTCCCTCAGCCCTCCCAGCCTCTAGAAATCATTATGGGCATCAAAATCATTTTTTTTTAGCTTCCACATACGAGCCCAAATAGGCAATATTGATCTCTTAGCGCATGACTTATTTCACTTAACACAATATCTACCATGTTGCTCCAAATGACCAGATTTTCATTCTTTTGCAGGCTGATTCATATTTCATGTTGTATAGGTGTCACTGTGTTTTTTTATAGTGCTTGAGATAGAACCCAGGCCCTCTTGCACACAAGGTAAGTACTCTATCAGCTAAGCTTCAACCCCGGCCTACAGTGGTTTATTTGGGTTCCTAGAATTAACCCAAAGAAAAACCTACTCTCCAGAAAACAGTGTGCTTCTAGGACACCTGTTTCCACAGAGTAGGGAAAGAGAAGTCACCTATATATTATGGCACCAAGTTCCAATTCTTCAAAGCCCAAGGTTATAGAAGGGCAAACAATCATGAGTATGACATGGATTATTGGACCCAATACCAGACACCTGTTCAAATTTTGTCTCACAAATGATACCCAAAGGCAACCCAAGAGGGTACTGGCCCTGAAGTCTTAACCTGCAAAGGACAAACCTTTCTGCCCTGCTCGTGTTAATTTGGAGAGCTGGGTAGTCGTTCTCAGTATCTATACTCGGGTTTCTTATCCAGGGGGGAACGAACTGAGGGGAAGCAAGGAAGAAGTCACAAATACCAGAAAGAGTTAGGGAAGGAGGGCTAAGGCTCAGTTTATCAATCTGAGCTGTGCTGGCTTGATAATGTGCTCTGCCTCAAATTACACAGTATGACTTTTAATCACTAAATGTCAAATTTGTTCTCTCCCCATCCCCCACCCCCCATCCTTCATCCCCCCCATGCTCCCGTCCCCCTCCACCTCCTACATAGGAAGTTCTCTTCCTCTCTCTCCTCCTCATTCCTTTTCTTTTTACCATTCTCAGTAAGCTATGTTGATAGTGGAATAAATCATGGCAAGGGGACATGACATCCTTCACTCGCTGGCACCCTCCATATTTTCTTGGAAGAAAATATGTTTTCTTAAATGCTTCATGATAAGTTAATTTCCTGCCATTATCCTTAAAGATCTACCAGATCATATAATTCCTTCCACTTAAAAATCAGTTTCAAAAAAAACCTTCTCTTGCTTTCTATTCTTGTTTGCGGGGCAACTGCCGACATACGCGCAGTTCTGGATTTTATTTTAAGTAATGTGTAGTTGACTATAGTTTGTTTGTGCAATTGGTATAATTAAATCTAATTATATAATTGGTGAAAGACTGAGTAATCACATAATTAGAATGTGCAGTAATAACTGTTGCAATGCCATTGTTATGACGTGTAATGAGACAATTATGATGGGGGACAATGAGGTGGCATTCACAGGGTGGCCTGCAAAGAAAAGACGCTCCTGGCCTCTTGAAGCTCAGCAGAGGACTGGGCCCGGGGCAGCAGCTGTCAAGATCTCAACTTGGACTTCTGATCACTAATCTGCTAATCTAACCCTGAAGAGTGACGCTCTGGAACATCAACTCTGGAGAAGTACTTATGGCCAGATGCTCCAAGACCCAAACTACCAAACTGCTGTCGCTGAAGCACAGAACGGACTGAGGGTTCCCCAAACTGTCATTTCATGGTTGTGTTCAATTTAAAAAATTCATCTAGGCACAAAACAAGAACAACAACAACTTAACAACATAAAACCAGGTAGCAAAGTGCCTCATGATCACATCACACACACACACACACACACACACACACACACACACACACACTATTACAAGTGGGCATAGGGGTGGCTGTGGATGAAGTACTGGCCTCAGTCTTTCTTTGGCATACAAACACCCATTATCTGCTCACTAGGGGCATGGAGACAGACCACCAAAACGGTGCTAGCTCAGCCTTTAGTCTTTGAATGGGCAGTGAGCCCTGACTACAGGCTATCTTTCCCTTCCTGCTCCCCAGGCTGGCTCAGGTGAGCAGAAGCAACTGTGACATTCCCAACTGTTCATGTTCCCCACTTGAAATAGCTCAGAGAACTCCGAAAGTCCTAGAGTCCCCTCCACCCCTGGCTGGCAGCCCTCAGCTCTGAGCCTTACTACCCAGTCCTCTTTGTATAGTTCTGCAGCCCACCAACCTTCCTCCCTCTCCCCTGTACTGCATGAATACCCCAGAGCTGCTTACCTCCAGCTAAGTCTAT
Organism: Apodemus agrarius; assembly: GCA_964023405.1. Taxonomy (NCBI): domain Eukaryota; kingdom Metazoa; phylum Chordata; class Mammalia; order Rodentia; family Muridae; genus Apodemus; species Apodemus agrarius. The sequence continues at coordinate 87,277,133 of OZ030013.1, forward strand.
GGGCCACATGACTGGTTTCTGTTTCAGTGTGTTCCTAAGTACTAATAATGGTCAGACTGCTATTTTTTTCTCAAATTGGTTTGCTTTTCAAGTTTCCAAGGCTGCTATTCTCATTTTTCTTCTTTCCTTGCATTTATTTATTTATTTATTTATTTATTTATGCTATAATGAAATACCGGAGGCTGGCAACCTTATAAAGATCAACTATTTAACTTATTGTTTGAGAGGTTCAGGCATCACTCTGGCACCACCTCTAGTCTGGTAAGGGACTTAAGGAGGGCGGCGTCCCAATAGTGGAAGAACGTGTGACACAGAGGGGTCAGGAGGGAAAGCCAGTGCACCGGGAAGGGTCCCATCCTGTGACCTCTGACTTGACCCCACCTCTAAACAGTCTCACCATTTCTCAGCATCAACATACTAAAAATCAAACTCCCAACACAGAGGGGAACTCAGAGGGGACAAGTCACATCCAAAGCACAATGCGCCTCTCCTCTTCCTGGTTCCTTGCTGTATCACCAGCTCAGCTGGTACTCTGCTCATAATGCCAGTGAAAGCCACACCAGCAACAGGACCAAGCGTCACTCTTTCCCTGCATTAGCAGCCCTGCACTTGTATTTCTGCAAGCACCGCCTTCTATCCTTCCTTCCTTTAGATGAGGGGCCAGGCCACCCTACGTGAGTGTTCAGCCTGCACTCTCAGGGTTGCTACAGAGCTCTGGCGTGAACACACACAGTGGCTTCCTTCCAGAAGACTGTCACAGGCTCCCTGCCTCAGCCTGCCTGGAGCGCTCACCTTGTCACCCACTAACTCTTCACTTGTCAGGGACGCTGACCATGTCCATGTGGCAAACTCCATAGGGAATTCTGAGTGCCTGTCTTCCCAGCCTTCCTCCTCCACAAAGCAGTCTCCTGTCGGATATCTCGCTCTTTTCAGTTATGTTTCTTCTCAGGTTCCCACCCAGATTCGTCCTGCTTCATTCTGCTTTTAAATATTAGTAAAAACCCTCATTATCATCCTCAGATACTGTTGACAGACACTGTTAATAGTTCAGTGTAAAGTGTTCCTCACAGGCTTGTTTTGGGGGGGGGAGGTGGTGGAACCTTTCAGTGGAGGCATGGTAAGCCACGACGGGCTGGTAGGCAAAGACACTGAAGGTTACCTCATTCCACTTCCTTCTTGCTTCCTGTTTGTCTCCGAGTGTGATCAGCTGCTTTTCACTCCAGCACCAAACGTCCCAGCCACATCAGCTTGATATGCTTGCCCTGTCCTAACACTGTGAGCTCAAATAAACTCCTGGGCTGCTTATGTCAGATACTATCTCCATAACAGGAAAAGTGGGCCACACACAAAAAGAAGGCAGGGGAGCAGGAAGGAGACTTGCTGAGAAGAAGGAATTCCAGAAGGAGATGGAGGGGGATGAGACGGAGGAGAATGGGGTATGTGAAAATGTATTGTGATATAAGCATATGAAAGTGTCTAATATATCAACCATCCAATGAACCAGCCAGCCAACCAACCAACCAACCAACCAACCAAACAACCAAACAACCAAACAACCAATCAATCTCAGGGCCTGGTTAGGTAATTAGAGGAAAGGAAGAGGATTGGGTAAGAGATTAAGACTGTGTACAGAATCAGGCATTCAATCAGGTCATTTCATTCTACAATCCTGTGAGGCATACTTACTAAGTTTCACAGCTGTGAAAACCAAGCAGTTTCCTTCTAGGAGGTTAGGTGGTAATGCCCCAAGGTCTAGTTAAAAAAAAAAAAAGGCATGTCCCTTTGTCCCTTTGTTACCAATGCCATGTGGAATAGCTTCAGACCAAGTGGTTTTTATGATGCCCAGAGATTCACAATCAAGTAATATACAACCATCTGCTCAGCTTTTAAAAATGTAAATTACTCAGTCTTACTAACTGAAGTTAGCACTGACCAAAAAAGGAAGCATTATTTTATATACCACCAAGAAACAAAAAGGTAGCAAGTTGAGCTGCAAGCAGACATTCATCATAAGAGACTTAGTTTCTTTACTTATTCACTTATTCAAAGAGCCAGTGTCTCTTTAGACTTCCCAGGCCAGCTTCAAGTTCTTGGGTTCACAAGCTCTTCCTGCCTCAGCCCTTCCTGTAGCTAGCACTCCAGGGGCATGTTACTATGCCTAATTATTTTGATTGTTTTTTAATTTAATTAATTAATTTTTATAAGAATATTTTTTGGCTACCTTTGAATTCCCCAAGTGAGTTCTGTTCTCTAAACCAGCTATAAGAATAAAAACAATGCAATACAACTCAGCAATGAAAAACAATGAATTCATGAAATTCTTAGGCAAATGGTTGGAACTGGAAAATATCATACCAAGTGAGGTAACTCATTCACAAAAGTATACACATGGAATGCAGTCAGTGATAAGTGGATATTAGCCCTGAAGCTCTGAATACCCCAGGCACAACCCACATATCAAATCATTCCCAAGAAGAAGGAAGGAGAGGGCCCTGGTCCTGGAAAGGCTTGATGCAGCATTGTAGGGGATTACCAGAACAGAGGAGTGGGGGGGGGTTGATTGGGGAACTGGTGGAGGGAAGAGGGCTTATGGGACTTATGGGGAGGGGGGAACCGGGAAAGGGAAAATCATTTATTTGGAATGTAAACAAAGAATATAGAAAATAATAAAAAAAAAAATGGAAGTGCTTCATGATGACCCAGAATAAATGGGAAAAAAAACCCACTACCTAAACACAAAGGGCAGATATTGCAGGTGTATGTGTTGCAGATGCTTCCATGGATGTAACATACAGATCAGGTCCATTTACAAACTAACTCATATTATAGACCAGAGTATTATAATACCAGAGTATTATGAAACCTTGCTGTTCTGACTTTTGAACTGAAATAAAGAGAAAAAAAAAAAACGCAACTCATTTATGCTGAGAAGTGCCAGTTCCAAATCTCTGTTTTAAACATAGTTCTTTTTCTCTTTTAGGTTTACACCCACCTATACAGACTCACTCCATATCCATCTGGTGCTCTTTGGTGTGTAGGCATATCACGGCACCAACGTGTTTTATAAACAGTTGCCAATTTTACCTATCTACCCTGCACATAACAGGCATCTCCTTAAAACTTTAAATATATTCCTTCACCAAAAAGGGAAGCAAGGGGGCTGCTTTCTAGAAGTGAAAAGAACGTGAAGCCAAGAATTAGAGGTCTGTGGCCGTGACTCTCAGAGGCTTTGGGATTTGGAGTGAGGAACTTAGAAGTAAATAGCCTATCCTTTGGGTCAGCAAAGCTGTGCTTTGGTGCTAGGCTGAATTGTTCTGAGCCCTGCCTTGATCAAGGCCAGACCCAGGAGTCCACTGGCTATCAGAGCTTTCTGCCTCCCGTGGCTCTCCGTGGGTTCAAGTCTCTTCTGCAGTGTCTCAAGGAACTGGCCAGCAGGATCTGGGATGGAAGAGCTGTCCTTGTTAGAACTAGGCCGGGAGAAGTGGTACGTTTTTAACATGCTTCCAAGGTATGAGGGCATTAAACAGGAAACCCGAAAGGGTTTCTGCACATGATGCAGGTCATCATGTGTGTCTCCAGGGGCCACTGTAAGAGGGGTCTGTCTCAGGGTACGTTCTCCTCACGCAAAATGAAGGAGGAAAATGGTTAACCTGCACTGTCAATTTGGCTGGATTGGAATCACCTGGAAGTTACACTTCTCCACATTTCCATAAGGCAGTTTCAAAGATTTCCAACTTAGTAAGTGAGAGTCATTCTGGGTGTGGGCAGCACCATCCCATGAACGGAGAGGTCACGGGACTGAACAAGATGAAAGAAAGCTGGAGGCATGCAGAACTGAGCCCACTTTATTCCCTGTTCCTCTGCCCGCTGACTATGGACTCCGTATGCTTCCTTACCTTACATTGCTACCACCAAGCCTTCTCTATCACAATGCACTGTATCTCCTGAAGCTGTGACCAAATAAGTCCTTCTTCCTTTAAGTTGCCCCTCCTGGGCATATGTCATAGCACTGAGAAAAAAAATACTCAAACAGTGAATGAGGTTGATCGAGTCTCCCCCTTCCTTTCATGGTGGGATAGAAAGTTTGCAAAGCTAAAATTATCCACGCTCTTAAATATGATCTTTTTTATCTACTAGCCAAACCTTCCAGGGTCTGCTGACGAGTCTCCCTCCGGGCATAAAGGGCTCCCATACTCAGGAGACTTTCCATACATCCTAGAGAACTGGGGTGGGGTCACTGACAGGCCATTGGCAAGTGGGTGGTACCCACAAAGGCCTGGTGAAGCTCAGTGAAATGATCAACACCCTGAGTCCCCCACATGCACTGATCTCAGAGAGCTGGATAGGCAGGGGGGTTATAGACTAGGACGAGTCACTAGGTTCATACGGAGATGATATGTATATATACACCAACACTCGAGCAAGTGACCTGAAACAAGGTCCTTGAGGAAGGTACTTAAGCCAGGAGGCTTAAACCACAGTCTCTGCTCACGCTATGAACAGTGTTTGCTCCTTGATTTGTGCTTGACAGCCTGACTCTGCCTCCTGTCCTTCTTCCCCACCCTTGCCCTACTCCTCTTCCCTCCCTACCGCTTAACTCTTACTCCTTACAACCCTGAAAGAATTTCTTGAAAGAGTCTCCCTAACACTCAATAAACACACACACACACACACACACACACACACACACACACAGGGGAGGGATCTTGGGGGTCCCATGGACTCCATGGGAGGCATGCAAAACTGTGGGGTGGGGGTGCCTCCCTTCTATGCACACATCCAGATTTTAAGATTTTCATTCAATTATCAGAGTTCAACATCTCCCAATATAGACATCTTAAAAAGAAAAGAGCATTGGGTAGGTAGTGTCAGCACACAACTTTAATCTTAGCACTCAGGAGAGCAAAAGCAGCGAATCTCTGAGTTCAAGGCCAGCCTGGTCTACAGAGTGAGTTCCAGGACAGCCAGGGGAAAACAGAGAAACTCTTGTCTCAAAAACTAAAATAAGCAAACAAGAAGGAAGAAAGGAAGGAAGGAAGGAAGGAAGGAAAGAAGGAAGGAAGGAAGGAAGGAAGGAAGGAAGGAAGGAAGGAAGGAAGGAAGGAAGGAAAAGAAAGAAAAGAGCACTAAGCCTCAAAGGACTAACCCATGCCACCTTAACTCTGTATCCAAGAATATTCATAGTACAGCATGGGAGAACCATGTAGCCACAAAACGTCAGAGTTCAAATTTCAGTTCTGAAGCTTCCAAGCTGTGTGACTTGAGACAAATGTCATAAACTCTCTGAGCTATAGTTCTGATTGATGGTGAGCAAGGCCTCCATGGACACGGGATTGTGGGGCACTTACCGAAAACACAAGAAAGCAAAGCACAGTGTTTAGGGAGTGAAAGCTTCTCTCTTGGAGACAGAAAGCGGCAGCGCTAGGCTCAGTCGCAGAAAAGACACTGCTGTGTCTGGGAAATGCACCAGAGGCTTTGTGAAAGATTCAGGTCCCTGTGCTACAATGACAACTGCTAAAGCCTCCGAGAAATCCATAAGAATAAGAAAATAGTCATCTTTGAGCATCACAGTGTATTAAATTCCATTTGTAGATTTTATAGTGAAATGGTAAGCTTACTCAAAATAAGCCTCTAGCCCCTACTTTCCTAACTCTGCCTCTAATTGCAACATGGGACAAACGAGGTTGGCCACTTCAATCAGGTAAACTGTGAAATTGCCCCATGAAGCACTCAGGTGACCCAGGACAGCCTTCATAACTAGGTGCCAGGGACCCACTGCAAAACCGATTGATCCCGTGTCAGCATCCAGCTCACCTTCAGCTGGGCCAGTTGGCTGCTTAAAGTCAATGGGAAAGTTCTAGATCCTCCAGTGTCTGGGCCTGTCAGCACAGTTGCAACAGTTCCAGGACAACCCTGACAAACTGGCTCTTACTGTATTGACCAGGACTCCGATTCAGAAAGATTGGGCTAGGAGAAAATTGAGAGCAGAGGGTCTCATCCTTGACATTTCCACTGCCAGGGGTAAAGTTGTTCCTTCCCCCAGGGAAAAAAAATGAGCATCTATCTGCCTTAGGAGCTGAGAGAGGTAGGGCACTGAGGGTGCTTGCCATCCTTCCATAATTGACTGTACCTTATCAGCAAGAGCGCGAGGCATGCTATCTCAAGACTTAGCCATAGTGAAACGACGTTAGAATTTCTCACTGTTTGTACAGAATTACAATTTTGGAAACTATATATAGTGGGCGTAGGTTTTACTTTTAATCTCGCTATGTACACCAAAATGTGCTGCCTTTTCAGATAGCAGTGCTATCTGAAACCTTTGTCCTTTGATCACACGGATGCCACCCAAATGACTCTTGAACATCTAGGTTTTCAACTGGAAAGTCCTTTCCATAAGTCTCACGCCTCAGCTACAGCAGCTAGCTGTCTGTTTCACAAAAGTGAAAGTGCAGGAAAGCAGAGATGTGTCTAGACTCAGCCAAAGGTGAGACTCAGAACAGTGGGAGCCTCTATGGATACTTCCTTTGTTAGCCACATAGACATTAGGACTGGAAACTCAGGAGCCAGACGTCTCGGGACTAAGACACAAGCAGCCTCTGCTAAGGCAAATGGTACTCATGAGTTCATATTCTCCGTATGGATCCCTTGCCCTCCCTCTCACGCTGACTGGCCACAAGCTCCCCTCCCTTCCTCACTTGAGGTGTCAATCGGCAAACCAAGGTCTGCCTCATAAGTAGCACAGTGCAAAAGGAATATACTGACATCAACCAGAGGTCGTATACAAAGTAGACTGAAGGGGCTGGAGAGATGGCTCAGCAGCTAAGAGCACTGGCTGCTCTTCCAGAGGTCCCGAGTTCAATTCCCAGCAACCACATGGTGGCTCACAACCATCCAAAATGAGATCTGATGCCCTCTTCTGGTGCGTCTGAGGACAGCTGTAATTGTACATGTACACAAAATAAATAAATAAATCTTAAAAAAAAAAAAACAAAAAACAGAGTAGACTGAAGAACACAAGTCCTGGTGGTATGAGTTCACTTTCTGGAAATCAACTAAGTCGCTGTGGGATGCTTCTGTGAATTACTATACTTTGCCACCATTCCAGAATATCTATTAAAGAGAATTCCTGAAGCAGATGGCCAGCATAAGCTTAGTGGCCCCAGAAGGCTGTGAGCTTTTTGCCCACCATATGTCTGCTATGTGCTTGGTATGTGCTATGTTTGTGGCTACCTAAGGACATCATTGCATTTCAGGGGTCAGTCAAACTTAACCACCCTACTCCTTTTATATTTGCAGTATGTGTGGATGCTAGTTTCGTTTTTTGTTTGTTTGTTTGTTTTGTTTTGTTTTGTTTTGTTTTGTTTTTTGAGACAGGGTTTCTCTGTGTAGCCCTGGCTGTCCTGGAACTCACTCTGTAGACCAGGCTGGCCTTGAACTCAGAAATCTGCCTGCCTCTGCCTCCCAAGTGCTGGGATCAAAGGCCACCACCACCCAATGGATGCTAGTTTCATGGACCCAGACACACCTGAGTCCTGAAGCTGTGATTAGTTTCAGATGCAAATTCAGATGTCAAGTATTACAGTTCTTTTCGTGACCAGCAAAAAGGAGCCCAGTCCCACTGCTCCTAGCTCCTGATTGAATAGAAGAGTCACATTTCTTCTGGATGGTCCCTTAAAGTCTTTCTACTTTACACTACTGACTTTCAAAGTAGCATGCAGATGGACCCATGGGTTTCAACATCGCCTCTTCTTTACAGTTCAGTGTCTAAGTCCCTGGATCCAAATAGAGAGAGCAATAGTTACTCAGGTCTTTAAGGGACAAGACATCAAGTGTGGAGAAACCTTACTGCAGAGAGATGGAGCCGAATATCAGGATGCCTTTCAGTGGTGACTCAGGACCAGCTCTCTCCAGCTGCCAAGGAGTCCACACAGAGGACACAAAGTCTTTGAAGCCAAAGTTCCCAGGATGCAGATTCTGAGGATGTCACCCATCCTTTGTATGGTTCTGGGTTTATCGTCCCTTACCAGACTTTCTCACCTAGAACATTCTGATTCTCACAGAAGCACCGCACAGGCTTCTGACGAGGCTTTATGAATGAATAAGGAAACAGGAAGTGGGAAGTAGTGGGACAGTCAATGCATTTTCATTGCTCTTGTTCGAATGCTGCCACTTGCCACGCTCCCGGTGAGACTGTGACCTTCTTGACAGCAGGAAAATCTGTCTATTCTCTTCTGTGGCCCCAGGAGAGTCTAACATATGCTCAGGGTCAGTAAACGTGCCATGAGTGGATGGAGGAAGGAGACAAAGCAAACCCATAGCAAATAGGTACCGAGCTATTTATACAGGGCGTTGCAGGGCCGAGGGAGGGCTCAGAAGCTCCTTTCATGGTATCCAGAGACACCAGTGGCACATTGCACAAGGAGGAAGCCAGCAATGTGAGGATGTGAGGATGGACAAGGGGGCCTACGTCAAGGGAAAGATGGGGCCTTTTCCAGAAAGACAAAGTAGGACGCAGAGCATGGCCCACCCATCTCTATCAGCTCACGAAGACTTCTCATGTTAGAGAAGGAAGCGGGAACCTCTCAGGGGGCCTTTTTATGAAAACCATAGGACAAGCTAATTCTACTGCCCCAGCAATCCTCTAGGGTAGACTAGCAGGCCTCCCTCTCCTATCCAGGAGCTTCTTCCTCCCGAGCAAAAGTTCTAGCATGGCAGCAAAGTCACCCTGTCTCTCTGAACCTAGCCTTCAAGTCATAGCTCAAAGACCAGCCTGTGCCATGGGATGAGCACATCAGGGATTTGTCCTTCCCAAGGTCTCAGGAAATGGTAAGGACCAAGAGCTAGCAGGCACTAAAGACCATTGAAAAAAGGGCTGCATGCAAAGGAGCATTGCATCTTTGAAACTGGCACCACCCATGTCCCTTCCGATACTGCTGTGGTTCCTTCTTGCAGGACCAAGGCCCCAGCATAACAATTCTACAATGGCACCAACCCTGATCCCAGATTCTAAGTCTACAGGTATTAATCCGACAGGGCCCCAGGGCCTCTGTTGCCAAGTGACACACAACATGTAACATCCTCCCCTCCTAGTATGTGGAAGAGGAAGAGAGACTCTGTTCAGCTGGAAAAGACAAAATTCTAACAGTCACTTATGATTTTAGATTTGGTATTTTAATCTCCTTTGAAATGCCAAATAATATTAAAGGAGGGCATGCTATTTTTATGATGGTTCAGAAAGGGTCACAGACTAATGACAGGTTGAGAACATTGCCTGGAGGTTCTTGCCCTTGCTATGTGTATGCATTTCTGTTCTATTTATAGCTGACATCAGTTGCTGCGCTCCTACACGGTTAAACATGGAAATACCACCAACCAGAACTGAGAGGTGCATGCAGCCCTTGAGGCCGCCCCCTTCTCTGAGATCTTGAACATTCTGAGCTGTGCTGAACTGTGCAGATAGGAGCTAATCAAACACATATGCCGGAACCCAAATTTCCTGCCTCTTTTTGCCTTCACCCAGAAGATTTCCTATTTGGCCCATCCTGGCTTCAGATCCCAGCTACTACCTACCCCCCATCCCCCATTTCTGAAACAGCAGTAGCAGGGATCTCTGTAGCCACAAGCATTTGTCAGCATGATTGGGTGAGGTTTAGCAGAAAAGCAATTTCTTACTGGGAAAATCATTTATCATGGACAGTCTGTCTGTCGAAAACAGTCTCGTTGCAAACCCTTCCCTGGGAGAGAAGAGCTGACAACTGGCACTAAGTAATCTACAGCATGGCCATGGGGACTCATTCATCTTTTCCTTGCCCAGCCTAAGACGGGACATGTTCAGCATGGAAGAAGTATCAGTCATAGCTGCACCCAGGGGATTCCATGGAAAAGGTGATGTGCTTTGACGATCATCCCGTACTTCCGGAAGAACAATGAAAGACTAACTCTGCTCTCCATTTTACTCAGAGGTGGGATGGTGCAAGTCACTGGGGGAGGTGCATCGTCCTCACTTCAAAATAGGCTCCCTTGGCACTTTCTGTTTAGCTTAAAAGCCAGACCTCTCTTTCTTAGTGTGTAATTATGGAAAGGCTTATTGCTTTTTCATAATTCAACTTCCCCTTTGCCTTGGGCATTATTTTCTCTGCCAGACCATAGAATGTTGTTTATAGCATATTAGATAATTACTATGTGTGTGCTGTTTCCACTGACGTCAACACTCTGGAAACAGAGTACTGGGCAATCTGAGGACCGTGGAGACAAGGAAAAGCAGAGAGATTTCCCCCACTAACGTCTTGCCTTTTGTGGAGTAGAGAATTAGTAACACATAGAAAAAGTAATATACGTCATTCATTATTGAATGTCTGCCTGAACCCAGGTTTTGGTTTATGGGTTCAGTAAGTTCTAGAAGATGCTTGTGTGTTACATGGTTCTGTGGTTTTAAAATGTTGCCATCAGGCAGTGATGGGGAAGGAGCAGTCAGGTGTAAATTATCATGTAAAGGATGTACTTTCTTAGGCCCTGTCTTAGTCAGGGTTTCTATTCCTGCACAAACATCATGACCAAGAAGCAAGTTGGGGAGGAAAGGGTTTATTGAGCTTACACTTCCACACAGCTGTTCATTACCAAAGGAAGTCAGGACTGGAACTCAAGCAGGTCAGGAAGCAGGAGCTGATGCAGAGGCCATGGAGGGATGTTACTTACTGGCTTGCTTCCCCTGGCTTGCTCAGCCTACTCTCTTATAGAACCCAAGAATACCAGCCCAGAGATGGCACCATCCACAAGGGGCCCTCCTTCACTTGATCACTAATTGAGAAAATGCCCCACAGCTGGATCTCATAGAGGCACTTCCCCAAGTGAAGCTCCTTTTCCTATGATAACTCCAGCCTGTGTCAAGTTGACACACCAAACTAGCCAGTACAGGCCCCAAAGAGTCTTCTTCATAGATGTGTAGTTCTTACCCCACCTCAGAGTCACTCGTGGTCATGAAACATGACTACACAAGCCTTGGATCACCAATTACAAATCACCAAGTATGGTGCATGAGATATATCTAACTTCAAATAGAAATTCTAACTTTAAAAGAAACAAAATGATTACAGCCAATGCTACATGTAGAGACTAAAGGTCAAAGTGTGAGTTCAATCTTACTTTTTTAACTCTTGCTTTCACTTTCAAAGCCTGTGCCATTCCAACCTCTCTGTGCCTCAGTTTCCTCATCTTTAGAATACGAATGGCATTCAGCTTTATCTTCCAGGCTGTCATGAGGCTCAAAAGAAGGGATATTTACAATAGGCTCTTGGGATAGAACATGCTCCAAAGAAAGTATCCCTGAGATTTGGTGGGTGCCTGTAAGTCACACGGGGTTGAATGTGGATCCTAGGTAATATACACACCATTGACTCCTACAAAGAAAGGTGCTGGCAGCCGAGAGCTCTTGTGTTTCACAGTGAATAAGAAGGGTGTGTTTGGAAGGAATGTGAGCATCAATAATAACCATGGACAAGATAGAAAGTAAACCCATGTAGGAACAGCATGAAGCTGTAATGGTTTTATCAGGTTAGCTTTGGGATTCCTTAGCTAGTACTGTCTCTCTCACTACCCTCAACCTCACCATAGAATAATCATATTAAAATTTAGTTAACCATGATTTGGTATGGCAATCCATTCCAGAGAATAGATTCTATGGTGAGGTCCAACCCACGGGACTAAGGAGAGGGATGTGAAAACTGACAGAAGCCCATCCTTTCTTTCTTACTGGTGTGCACAATTTCTTCAGAGAGACAAAGCATAACAGGTCCTGCTTTGCCATGTATGCACTACACTGCATATTTTTCCAAAGAGAAGAAACATGTGTATCTTTACGTTCAGGCTGCAGTTATCCAGATTTGTTGGCGCTGTCACTATTAAAAATCAGTCCATTGTCTTTTTCCTCCGAAGGGACTGGCATACAGGCTCCCAGGGGAGCAGTGGTTGAAAATGAGAATGACATTGAGGGATATAAATCACCCAGCATTGCTGGGAGCCACCCAGCACCTGCCTCTTTGGCTCCTGGCTCTCTAGTACAGGGGAAACCTGCCCCTCCTCCCATCCATTCCTGCAGAAGGATTCTGATCCTGGAACACCACTGATACTACCAGCAGTGTATTTTCTGCCTTCGGAGAGTGTATTAGATTTGCTGCTTCTCGGGATGAAGCAGATGACCTCACTGTACAATCGGATTACTTTTTAAATTTCTAGAGTTCCTTCATTAACAAAGCCCAGCTACATCCACTACACCAAGCAACTCAGTTCAACACACTTGGATGGACAAAGGCAGGCTTTCCCTTGGGATCCAGGGATGGAGGAGATATGACTATTTTCTCCATTATTTTTCTGACACTATCTAAGTTCTGCAGTGCCTATGCAAAGGCACATTCCTGCCCTTTACCATTTATATATGTGGCCAGGGAAACTATACTTGGTGGGCACATTTTAGGAGCATGAGTTGAAGTAAGTCTTTCCTAGTTAATCTGAGATCTGCTGCCACTGAACAAACAGAACAAGAACATGAACCGTCACAGCCTGGGGAGAAGGCAGAACCATGCTTTCCCTTGACTATGATTTCTGCTTTTTATATCATTGTTGTATGTACATGAGCATGCATGTGACGATGTATATGGTCATGTATATATGTATATGTATACATATATCCAGATGTGTGTTTTTATTTATTAGATAAATGTATATGTATACATATATCCAGATGTGTGTTTTTATTTATTAGATTTTTTAAATTTATTATTTATTTATTTATTATCATATATGTATACATATATCCAGATGTGTGTTTTTATTTATTAGACAGTACCATGAAATAAGTTATCCCAACAGCTTCCAAAGCAGCTCTCCCCAGGGCTGCTGGTATTTAAGTTAACTCCAATACTTTTCAAACTATTCCACAAAATAGAGACAGAAGGGACACTGCCCAACTCATTCTTCGAAACCACAATTACGCTGATACCTAAACCACAAAAAGATCCAACAAAAAAAGAGAACTACAGGCCAATTTCTCTTATGAATATAGATGCAAAAATACTAAATAAAATCCTTGCCAACCGAATCCAAGAGCATATCAAAACGATCATTCACCATGATCAAGTAGGCTTCATTCCAGGAATGCAGGGATGGTTCAATATACGGAAATCCATCAATGTAATCCACTACATAAACAAACTAAAAGAAAAAAACCACATGGTCATCTCATTAGATGCTGAAAAAGCATTTGACAAAATTCAGCATCCTTTCATGCTAAAAGTCTTGGAAAGAGCAGGAATTCAAGGCCCATACCTAAACATAGTAAAAGCAATCTACAGCAAACCAGTAGCCAACATCAAAATAAATGGAGAGAAACTTGAAGCAATTCCACTAAAATCAGGGACTAGACAAGGCTGTCCTCTCTCTCCATATCTTTTCAATATAGTACTTGAAGTTCTAGCGAGAGCAATCAGACAACATAAGGAAGTCAAAGGGATACAAATTGGAAAGGAAGAAGTCAAAGTATCATTATTTGCAGATGATATGATAGTCTACTTAAGCGATCCAAAAAACTCCACCAGAGAACTTCTACAGCTGATAAACAACTTCAGCAACGTGGCTGGTTATAAAATTAACTCAAGCAAATCAGTAGCCTTCTTGTACTCAAAGGACAAGCAGGCTGAGAAAGAAGTTAGGGAAATAACACCCTTCACAATAGCCACAAACAACATAAAGTACCTTGGCGTAACTCTAACCAAACAAGTGAAAGATCTGTATGACAGGAACTTCAAGTCCCTGAAGAAAGAAATCGAAGAAGACCTCAGGAGATGGAAAAATATTTCTTGCTCCTGGATTGGCAGGATCAATATAGTAAAAATGGCCATCTTGCCAAAAGCAATCTACAGATTCAATGCAATCCCCATCAAAATCCCAAATCAATTCTTCATAGATCTAGAAAGAGCAATTCTCAAATTCATCTGGAGCAACAAAAAACCCAGGATAGCTAAAACTATTCTCAACAATAAAAGGACTTCTGGGGGAATCAATATCCCTGACCTCAAGCAGTACTACAGAGCAATTGTGTTAAAAACTGCATGGTATTGGTACAGCAACAGGCAGGTAGATCAATGGAATAGGATTGAAGACCCAGAAATTAACCCACAGACTTATGGTCACTTGATCTTTGATAAAGGAGCCACAACCATCCGGTGGAAAAAAGATAGCCTTTTCAACAAATGGTGCTGGTTCAACTGGAGGTCAACATGCAGAAGAATGCGAATTGATCCACTCTTATCTCCTTGTACTAAGATCAACTCCAAGTGGATCAAGGACCTCCACATAAAACCAGACACACTGAAACTATTAGAAAAGAAACTTGGGAAGACCCTGGAGGACTTGGGCACAGGGGAAAAGTTCCTGAACAGAACACCAATAGCTTATGCTCTAAGATCAAGAATCGACAAATGGGACCTCATAAAATTACAAAGTTTCTGCAAAGCAAAGGACACTGTCAGAAGGACAAAACGGCAACCAACAAAGTGGGAAAAGATCTTCACCAACCCCACATCCGACAGAGGGCTAATATCCAATATATACAAAGAACTCAAGAAGTTAGACCGCAAAGAACCAAATAACCCTATCAAAAAATGGGGCACAGAGCTAAACAAAGAATTCTCACCAGAAGAAATTCGGATGGCCGAGAAACACCTTAAAAGATGTTCAACATCATTAGTCATCAGGGAAATGCAAATCAAAACAACCCTGAGATTCCACCTCACACCAGTCAGAATGGCTAAGATTAAAAACTCAAGAGACAACAAGTGCTGGCGAGGATGTGGAGAAAGAGGAACACTCCTCCACTGTTGGTGGGATTGCAAAATGGTAAAACCGCTCTGGAAATCAGTTTGGCGGTTCCTCAGAAAATTGGGCATGTTACTTCCAGAGGACCCTGGCATACCACTCCTGGGCATATACCCAGAGGATTCCCCTGCATGCAATAAGGACACATGCTCCACTATGTTTATAGCAGCCTTGTTTATAATAGCCAGAAATTGGAAGCAGCCCAAATATCCCTCAAAGGAGGAATGGATACAGAAAATGTGGTATATTTATACAATGGAATACTACACAGCAATTAAAAATAATGAATTCATGCAATTTGTAGGTAAATGGTTAGACCTGGAAAATATCATCCTGAGTGAATTAACCCAATCACAAAAGAATGCACCTGAAATGCAATCACTGATAAGTGGATATTAATGAGCCCAGAAGCCCTAAATACTCAAGACACAAATAGCAAGTCAAATGATTCCCAAGAAGAAGAAAGGAGAGGACCCTGGGCCTGTAAAGATTGCTTCCAGTTTAGTAAAGAAACCGAGGGGGGAGGGGGAATTATTGGGGAACAGATGGGGGGGAGAGGAACTATGGGAACTATGGTGGGTGGGAACTGGGAAAGGGGAAAGCCTTTGGAATGTAAACATAGAATATAGAAAATAAAATTAAAAAAAAAAAAAAAAAAAAAAAAAAAAAAAAAAAATATGCCCTGGAATGCAGAGTTCAGCAGACGTTTCCAACAAAATGTTCTTTCCACTGTCTGGTTTATGGACCGTGGCAGAAAATCACCTGAGCAGAAAGACAGCAGAACCAGGTGCTGACAGGTCACTCCATGGGAGAGGACTCATGTTTGTGCTCCCATTGTCATCCAGTTTAATAAACACCAGTGTGCCCCATACTCAGAAGTAAGTACCTAGTGCTCCATGTGCCCAGTAGTAAATACCCTGTGGGCAGTAATGAATTATTATCCATATTGATGGTTGAGGAAACCAAATGTCAGAGGAGTTGACACCAACGCAAGATCACACCTCTAATGAATTGCAAAGTGATGATCCACCTATCTGCATAGAAAAGCTTTGCAAGCACAATGCATACTAATAGACAGTAACCACAGCCTGTTCACTCCTTTCCTGGGATCAGCTTGCATCTCTAAATATTAGGACATAGCTTCATCCACGTGAGACATTAAGAATTCATTAAGCTGAATTCCAATTATCCCTGCTTAGAGGTCAGGTTACAAAGAGATAGTATGGCCCAATGACAGGTTTGATCTGCTTTTTTTTATTCTCTAGCTAAAGGTTTCAAGAGTTCTATGGCTTTGACCTTATCCAGTCTTACAGTATAGAAGTTAAACTGGAGTAGAGAGACAGGTATTATCCTTTAAGACCATCGAGGGTTACTGGAGAACTATCCATCAGGTCTGCAGAGAAACAAGGCACGGGAAAGGTCCTCGTCCCTTAGAGTAGCAGCAAATGGTTGGTAGCAAAGAATCCCTGAGACAAGGATACTTCCAGCCTTCAGAGCATACATTCAGGCTGGATTCTCCCTGCTTCAGGCTCCCTTTACTGGTAATCCTGGCAGGTATACAGGGTTTAAAGGGCTGGATTCCACCGTGTATGTTTCCAACAACGATGGTGCTCACATGAACGAAACCTTGTGGCCACTGGAGTTCAGGAAACTGGGTTTCCTTCTTTTCCTGCTATTTGCATAAGTGGGAGAAGAAGCCAACTGCAGAATTCCCAGGAAAAGTCTATCCATTGGCCTTGCTACATGTCTGACATAAATAGGTATAGCTTTACCTCAAAAAAGAAAGCTCCAACCTTTGCCTTCCACTTCTGGGAGACATTTTCTAAGCCCTTGGAGGGCCTTAGCAGACAACAACGTATCTTCACCTGGGGTGTTGGGCCGACCAGATGGTCAGGGTCTGATTCCGAATGAGGGCTGACCACACTGGAATGTTCAACAGGGTGTCTTGGGAAAGCAGGCAGAGACTAAGTTTAGTTAGCCATGGATATAAACACTCAGATTTACATGACCAAGCCCAGTAGAACTGAGCTCTCAGGCTGAGCTGGGCTCCCAGACTGCATGTATGGATGGCATGTGGTCACATGTGAATAATGGAGGTGCCATGCTCCACGTGTAGAATCTTCCTAGGCTGGGCCCTGTGCACCTCTTTCGCTTGGCCAATCTAACCTTAGTTCTTCCCCTGTAATAAACTGTCACCATGAATACAATAATTTTTGTGAATTCTGGAGCCCCTTGTAATGAATTATTAATGCTTGAAAGTAGTTTGGGGCAAGTGCTCTTGCCCTAACTTGCAGTTAAGGTAAAAAGCTGAGAGGAGTCTAGGGCTACTCTCCTTACCCCCCCCCCCGCCCCCCACCTGCATCTGCATTGGGTAATCCTACCCAGTGGCTCTGGACCCAGTGCTAGCCTGCCTGCCTTCTTCCTCAAAGGCTCCCTAAACTCCTGGAGCCCAGAAGGCACACTTTCTCTTAGACTCCAAGCTAGTGTTTCTCAGGCTACTTATTAGCCAATCCCAAGGTCAGAAATGCTTTCCATCACAAATCAGAAAACGTGGTCTATGATCTAACTCCATAACTGAAGCAAAGGTACATGAGATCATCCCACACTCTTGGCTGAGTCTGGGTCTTTCCTGGCTCAGTCTCATTTTGTGAAACAGCTGTATCTTTTGAGATCTGTTCTATTTGTGAGCCACGTATGAGTCAAGATGTGTCATTTCAGAAGCCTGGTCATATCCACTACCCCATAATTGATCATTGTAACCACTTTCTAATATGTATTGTTTAGTTTCGTAGTTTTTGTCTCTTCATACCTTTCCCTAATAAAAACCAGTTGAAAGCTTCAAAAAAGAAAGAAAGGAAGGAAGAAAGGAAGAAAGAAAAGAGAAAGGGAAAGAAGAAGAAAAAGAAAAAAGAAAAAAGACAGCACTAATGACATCTAATGTCCTACCCCTGTGCTTAGTCCTGTGCTGAGATCTTTCACATGTGTCATTATTTCTACCCCTTGTCACCACAGTCACCCCACTTTACAAAGGGAAAGCTGACATCTTGAAAAGGTTAACTACTTTGTTCAGGGATGCACCAGGGCATAGAACAGAACAGAATTCAGCCAGGAAAGGGCTCAGTCCTGCTGCTCACCCACTACGCACCTTTTGCAATGGTCTTCACTTCTGCACGGGGCCTCCCAGCATAGCTCTGGGCCCCTCAGTGGAGAGGGGCACCGAGAAACCAATTGGAATGCGCAACACTGTGCCTACCAGTGCAAAGAGAAAGAGTCTGGCAAACCATTCCTACTGCAGTGGAGCCAGACTCCCTGACCTGCCGGTACACGGCTCTCTCAGGCCTGCCTGTCACGGTTCCGTGCCCTCATCCCAGAGGAGTCTCCTTCTTCCAGAACACTGGTCACCCTGCCTGCTTCCTACTGCCTCTCCTTCCCCACACCAATTAAACTGTCACAGCTGGCTGGCTTGGAGACAGGTGAGGACAGGAAGGAATCTAGAAGAAGGGGGAATTCGTGGAAGAGGGGGCCTCTCAGCCCCAGCTGCTCTTCTGCTTCCTGTCAAATTGGTCTGAAGCCTTGTGGATGAACCAACAGGGCTCCCCAGTGACTCCCCAGACCTGACTCTCTCTCCATCAAGGTGGTTAGTAGATATGGCTACATGGAGAAATGGTAGTCGTTTGTATCTGTCTGCACTCAGTGGTGCCTGAGTCTTGGCACAGCACACGGGTCTCAGGTGATATGACCAGCTGCTAACTGCCTGTACCTCCAAATCCCAGCCAAAGGAGGATCTTTTCCTCTGATAATGTAGAAGCTCACAATCAGGAGAGAAGCAGAAAGCCGAGATCTCAGACTTGCCCAGCAACATGTACCCTTTGGCTCTCCTTGTCTGTGCAGTAGGGAGAGCTAGAGAACCCAAGACTTTTCTTACTTGGTTTCATGAACAGTTGCCTTATGGCCCAGATTCCAATGCATTAGGCTACAAGAGCAGAGAGAATGACACTTGAACTTAGTTAAATGCAGGTAGAAAGGACAGGGGTTGCCAATAGATCTTTATTCAACCTTTATGTTCAAAGACTCTCGGACCTCCAGGACCCTTATGGTGGGAGAAATTGCAGCAAACTAGCAATAGGAAGAGGCTGTGAGAGAGAAAGCCCTCGGTGTGGGATCCATGGATTAATGTTAGGGTCCTTGACCAATAAATATTTCTGTAGCATCCAATTCCCAAAGAAGGGTGTGCTTGACCCCAAAACGGTCATGCACATTCTACAGGAGAAGCTATACACACTGCCTTCTCTGCTTCTGCTCGCTGCAGTGCTGACTGCGACTCTCTTGTGCCTCCTCCAAGCCTGTGTGTGTGTGCGCGCGCACGTGCGTGCACACACAGACGCCCAGCCTCCTTTCTGACTTCCCCAGCCTCATCCGTGCCTGATAACAGATTGTGTTTGAAGTTCCCCAGCAGGCTGCGCTACTGCCTGGCACGTGTCTCAATTATTGATGTAGCTCTTTACAGGACTTGCTTGATTATTCTTGCCCGTGCTATTCTGGAGAGGGCCTGGCCCCTAATGCACTCCTGGCTCGCTTCCCCCTGCTGCCCGAGGAGAAGCACAGGTGGAGACTCCTAATTGCTTCCATGGTCTTTTCACCTTTCTCTGCATCCTGTCTCTGCAGTTTCTCGAGACATCAAGATCAAGTATATCTCAAAATCTCTGCATCTTCTGGCATTGGGTGAGGGTGGAGGTTATAGAAAGCCATCCGCTTATATTCTATCATGGTGTGGACTCAGGAAACAGGGCAGAATGTTTCCAGGAAGGGTAGGTAAGTTCAATCCCAATACTAAATGACTTGTGCCCTGCCTACAATTCGTTCCTGTGTGTGACAACAGGTGAAAGGAAGCCTGGGTATTTTCCATCTGGAAACCAGCCTGATGGAACGGCTGTATGGAAATCAGAAATGGCATAAGATTATCATCTTTTTTTTTTTCTAGTTCTGAAAATATCTGAGTCCCTGCTCCATGTTCAAAGTCTGTTGCTACACTAACCTGAACTGCCAAGTTTCCATGCAAAATCCAAAAGCTCAGTGACTCAAGTGAAGCCTGCACTGGGTACCGTATCTGGGGTGGGGATGGGGGGATTTCCCAGACATACTTCCATTATTTTTGAAAGGACAACAGCTTAAGAATTACCAGGAAACATTACATGCAATACTCAGAAAAAAAAATGTTATTTTTAGGCTGATGAAAACTGTGGTTAGGACTTATGTATGACAATCTGTACTTTCTATTTTGTTGGAAATGAAGCCAACCTTTGTATAGTGTGCCCATTTAGCAAAATAAGGCACAGAAGTCTCCAGCCGTCATTGACATTTGCACATTTAGTATCATTAAGTCTGTTCTGGTCAAGATAATCCACTAGCAGAATAGACAGATTTGGGCTTCTCATAAAGAATTTGACAATTGAAGGGGGTTATGCTCCTTTCCATTTATGTCCTGGAAAATACTCCCTTGTGACTTAGCAACCATGTTTAAAAAGCTCTTGCAGTCCTTAAACAAACAAAGGAGTATGTTTATGGGGTTCTAAAGACGTTATTTTCAGAAATGACGTAGGGGTTATGATATGTAGCTTTGGGGCTTTACAGTAAGTTGTAGCTGATTTATTACTATGGCATACAGTACTTGCTTAGGGAAAATTGGGAATTTAATTAAGCACTGTTTGAAAATGTGCTTTATGAGAAATAATCCCTGGGCACATAGAGAACAAAGTTTCTCCATTTTAGAGAGAGAAAGGGACCTTTTGGGGGATGAAGGAGCAAGAGTTAAGAAAATTTCCTGGCACCCCTGGAGCTGAGCTAATTCAAGAGCAGAAAGAGAGAGTTTAGAGTAGAGGCTGAAAACAAGATCTGGCCTGCAGAGGTGTTTTCCTTGGCTTGCTGGGTACTGGGAGAGGTTTATGGCAGTGGCCAGTGTTTTTAAATTGGAGTTTCAATTTGTAAGGTCTGTTTTCTCCCTTCTCTTTGAAGCATCACAAGTTCTGATCACATGAGTCTGTTTTTCTGCATGGTAGCCATAAGCAGCAATTGGGTCTACTTTACTAGACACCCAAGCTCCCAGCACCTCATATTCCTCATCAGATCTACCCTATCCATTTCCAAGAGCTCCTAACAATGGTATATATGAACTGGAAAACTCATGAAATCTCATGAAGAATTCTCCTTATGGCATAAACTTCTGGTAGTTAATCTCAATTGTCAATCTGATGAGGTCTAGAATCACCTCTGGGCCTGCTGTCTAGTATTATTCAAATTAGGTTAACTGAAGTAGGGAAACCCCACTGTGACTGGGACCATTCCTTTGGTTGGGCATCTAGACTAATATGGGGAAGGAAAATGAGCACTTGTATTCACAGCCCTCTGCTTCATGATTGTGGCTGTGATGTGACCAACTGCTTCAAGCTCCTCCCATGACTTCTCTGCCATGATTGACTCTACCATGGATTTGTGAGCAAAGATCAACCTGGTTTCCCTTGAGACCCTTGTTTTCAGGGTACTCTCCTGCAACAGCGAAAGAAGTGAAGACCACTCCTCATCCAGGAAGACTCGTTTTCATATACAGAGACCGAAAAGCACAGGCTCGCCTAAAACTCAGCAAAACAGCAGGATTGTTGGGTTTTCTAAAAATTTTGGTACATAAGCTGAGCCACTGATTTTTTTTTTTCAATTTGCAAGAGGATTTTAATTTCCAGAGCTCTGGGGGGTTACAGCCTCCCCACGCAGGGTAAAAGAAGTAAGCCCAGTGTGGGCTGGCTTGGATTGGCCTTTTATAGACTTATAACAGAACCCGCCTACCACAAGCTTCTAAGCCAATCAGTTCAAACCATCTGAACCCGCACTCTCTGATTTTTAATGTTGGGTTTCCACAGTCACTACATCATGAAGTCAAGTAAGACAAAGCTGGAGGCAGAGGAAGAAAGATCTCTGAGTTCAAGGCCAGTTTGGTCTACAGAGAGAGACCCAGGACAGCCAGGGCTACACAGAGAACCTCTGTCTAGAAAAAAACAAACAAACAAACAAACAACAACAACAACAACAACAACAAAAGAGCTGGAAATGGAATGCTTGCTTTATCTTATTTGTTATAACTATGACATTGAGATGAGTATGCCATATGATATCTAGCTCAGAGACTGTTTAACCATGGATACCTCTAGAAGGGTGGATAGGACAGGGTGGAGAAAACACAGCCAACTTTTCTATCAGACATGGCAGGCTCATATTTCTAAAGACCTAAAGTGCATCCTAATAGTCATTCCCTTAATATAAGATAGAAAAAATAATGACAAATAATAAGTAATTATAGTACTGATAATTAATACAACTCAGATTGATTACCCTTGAGTCATATCAAGGTAATGGTAAATATAACTTTTAATATTCTTTCTGGAAAAGAAGGATATAAAAGACAAGAGGGCCCAGAGTCTAGGAGAATCACCAGAGGATGTAGGACAAATACTGAGGTAAATGCCATGGTTTGAACGTGGGGGGTCAGGAGACAATTTATGGGAGTTGATGATTCTCTCTTTCAAACATGTCTATCCTGGAAATCAAATTCAGGTTATCAAGCTTTGTAGCAAATATCTTTACCTGCCAATCCACCTCACCAGGCCCCTTATGATTTTTGAGAGAGGTTCATGTAGCCGACGATGGTCTGGAACTTACTATGTCCATGAGGCTTATCACGAACTTCTGCTCTTCTTGTCTCTACCTTCCAAGGACTAGGCTTACAGCCATGCACCACCATTGCCTGGCTAAAGACAATCACTGCTCTTAGAAGACTGATTTCAAGATAGGGTTTTACTTTATTTACTGAAAATAAAAATCATGAGACCAGTATGCATACCTTAGTAAGAGTCCCCACAGGAAATCTGGAGGAATTTCAGTTTTCTCAATTGGAAATATCTCTGAGAACCAAACATTCGATTGCAAGGGGATGTCTTTCAGCTTATCAGCCTCCAGCATTTAGTGTCAGTGGAATATCAATACAATATATTGCCTTATGAAATCTCTTTGTTAGTCTGTCTGGTCCCTTTGAAGTTTGAACTGCCTAACTCTTACAAAATATATACAATTGAGAAAAACCTGGACTTAGCCATGGTACTCAGTACTTTCCAATGTCAAACATGGTTGACACTCAATAGATTAATTGATATGTTTAAGTTCATATGTACATAGATCCCATCCTGTCTGGTACTGTGATGAGGTTGGGGCCAATGCCCTGATGCTATATCCTACTCTATTGGAATTATACAGTACTCCCCCTACTATGTGTACAAGTACATGTACACACACACACACACACACACACACACACACACACACACAAAACCTCCTACCTTCCAAAATTTTTGAAAAATGAGATATGCATCAAAAAGTCCCAAGGGCATTCTTACTGCAAATGATTCTATTTTTATATCACAAATGACTCACCACTGGTCAGGGTCTTTCCAAAGTGACAATCTTTCAAGTTGTCAGGACAGAGGACAAGGGGTAAAACACAAGAGAGAGGTCACGTGTCCTGCAGCTCATAAATCCCAAGATGAAGCCATAACACTTGCTGCCACCTAGTGCCACCCTGGCTGGCTATGTTGTCATGAGCACTGCCCTTCTGTTTGGATTGCAGCATTCTGAGCCAGTTTGTCTCCAGCTGGATCCCACTCTGGCTTTCAGCAATTCTTAAATGCATGTTTGCTGTGACTTTGGGACAGTACTAGGCTAAGATGTGATTGGGGAGAAGACCCAGAAGCCTGTGCCATAAACTCAAAGTTAATTACAGAATACATGGGTAAGTTTGGAATCTAGAAGGGGATGCATTCCTTCACTTGTCCTCCAACAAAACCATCTCTTAAAAGGTTGCCAAAGTGCTAAGAGAGTGCTGGGTCATCCAAAACATTCCTTTTAAATCCTGGAGAGTGGTGAGGAAGGCAGAAAATGTCTACTCTAACTCTGAAGGGTGGGGAAATGTGGATTTACAGGCATAATTAGAAGATAGTATTTTCACAGGGAAAACAAATGAGCCATTGGGCACAGTGTTCTCAAAAGTAATGCCTAGCAAATGCCAAAGAGTTGAAGCCAATGGACCCAGCCTTGTCAACTTTCCACAATACAGCTGAATGCTGACTTCTCCAACTCTGAAATGAGGTTGAGGGGTGGGCAGGGGAAAGCAGAAAGAAAAGAAAGACAGATGGACAGACTGGAGTAGACAGGAGGTAAAGGGAGGGAGGAAAGAAGGGAAGGAAAAGAGGAGATGGAATGAAGGGACAGAGGGAGACAGGGAAGAGAAGGAGACAGTGAGAGAGACAGAGTGAGAGAATGAGAGAGAGAGAGAGAGAGAGAGAGAGAGAGAGAGAGAGAGAGAGAGAATCAAAAATCAGAGTTTAAGCTAACTGGCCCCAAAGTCCTTCTCTGGGTTTAATCTTTTCCACTCGGTATTACTTCTACTTTCTCCTGGTATGAAAGTCTATACTTCGATGAAGACCTAAGAGTCTTGAATTGGCACCAAAAGTCAATATGCTTTATTTATTTGTTTGTTTGTTGTTTGTTTATTTATTTATTTATTTATTTTTAGTAGGCAGTAGATCATAAGACATCTTTGCTCATGGCTTGAATTTGGTAGAAACGACAAAAGATCAAGGAGAGGAAGGAGCTTTATCTCAAAAGGCTTCAATTTCTGGTTATAGTACTTTCCTTGTCTGGTCTGGTGTCCTTGAGCTGGTGACATTTTCTTTTTTTTTTTTTCTTTTGGGTTTTTTTTTTTTTGAGACAGGGTTTCTCTGTGTAGCCTTGGCTGCCCTGGAACTTACTCTGTAGATCAAGCCTCGAACTCAGAAATCTGCCTGCCTCTGCCTCCCAAGTGCTGGGATTAAAGGCATGCACCTCCACCACCTGGCCAATCATCTGACTTTAAACCTCTAGTCACATCTAGAAGGTAGAAGAAGAAACTCTGAGAGACAAATGAATTCAACCTAATGTTATACAACCAAAGAACAGACCTTGATTTTTACATCTACCCACACAGAGGTAAAAGCACGTAAGGAAGTTGTCTCTGGCCCCCTGTACCTTCATCACCTATATTTTCTGCCAGGTTTACCTGCAACTGGAGAGGATGCTGAGACACAGAGATTAGTGGTACCAAGGGATTTTTAAGATGTGACAACATATTTTCCTTGTATGAAGAATTGGTTCAAGGGGTCCCTATGAATACCAAAATCTGTAGACTTTCAAGTTGCTTATTAGAAACAATGACACCGTTTGCATATAACTTAGATATATCCTTCCTTATACTTTACATCATCTCTAGATTATAAATAATACTTAATACAATGTCAATGTTGTCTTAGTAGTAATAGTTATGTAAAGAATAATAGAAACAGAATCTATCTATGTATGATCTGTTAAACTGGGATCTACTTAGACAATATTGTCAGCCCATAGTTGGTTGAATCCTCAGATATAGAAGGGAATTCTATTCCCAAGTTGTCTTTGCTATCAAACCTGTAAGGTCTAGTTTGTTCATTTCTCTTAATCCCAACAGAGTACCCAATACTTTCTAATAAGCTGCCTGAGGAACATTCATACTCTGACACTGGAAGATGCCATTTCATCATGATACCCATGCACCACTTGCACAATGAGGGACGACTGAGGGCAGAGACTGTCTTAGTGCTTAGAAGGTAGAGGAAGAACACTTGGGAAAAAATAAAGTCAATCTAGTGTTATATAACCAAAAGAATAGACCCTGTGTCCTAAATCCATCCACGCGGAGGCAGACATGTAAAGAATATGCCTTCTTTATCCCTCTGTATGCTCTCTAACTGTCTTTGCTACCAAGTTTATCCCCACTAATGAGAGAATGGCAAAATGAAAAACTAGATGATGTAGAAAGATTGGGTCAATGCTCCTTGTACAGCACAGAATTCAAAGGTGCCATGAGAGGTTAGATTCTGAAAGAAAAAGAAGGCTGCCATTGGAGCTATTTATGGCGTCTACCCTGAAGGCAGCCCATCTCCATCTCTCAGCGGCTCAGCCCCTCCACCATCTGACACTCTATTCTTCCAACAGCTGCTGGCTCTACTGTTGTGTTCCCCCTCACAGATGTGCAGTGCTGTTCTGAACGCCCTGCCCTTGAACTTTCCCTACCCATAATTTTCCAAACCAAGCCTGGCAATAAAAATGTCACTGAGGGATGGTGAAAATTGTGAGGGGGAGTATCTTTAAAAAGAGGAGAAGAAAGAGATGCTTCGCACGCGCCATGATTTGTGTTGACTCCTTCAACAAAGGTTAAGTGCATGCTGTGCCTTCTCAAACAGAGCAAGAAGGTGGAGTGCTGGAGCTAATTATTCAGAACACTACCTACAATGACCCTGATCCATTAAAGGAAGTTAACAGCTAAGATATGCCCAGGCGCTTTCTCCCTATGCCCTAGCTGCCCAGCTGAAAGGCTACACAATGGTGAAACAGAAAGCTACCACTGATCACAAGGGAAACCATGATGTATGCTGTCCCCACATCCCTGCCAAGTGGTTGGCCAAGCTGTTGGGCACATTGGAGACACCAAGTCAATATCTGTGGATGGTGACATAGAATGAAAGTAATGAAAGAAAGAGGCTAGTTTTTTTTTTTAAAATAATTTTAATACTTTCTAACAAACCTTTTTGGGGGCCCACTTTTCCTATAACCACCAACTCTGTTGGTTTAATAGGACTTGTTATATATGTGAATCTCACACAATATTATGCAAAACTATAAAAGATTAAGCCTTGTGACTCTCTAAAGGATAAGCGAATGTATTAAATTAAGGGGAAAAGGCATCTCTCCTACCTGTGTCAGTGTGTACAGCAAAGCAGGTGGGGATGCGTGGGGAGAAATCTTGGAAAGAATCTGCTGGGTATGAGGACTCTTAAGAAACAACCATCAACTTCCCCATGATCCACAGCAGATGCAGGGGCAGGCTGGTGATGGGGCTCTCCCAAGAGCTATATCCACTGTAGACTTGGCTCTCAGGATGAGAAGGGGAGAGAGAGAAGACAAAGGGAAGAAGGCGGAGGACTTCACAGGGCAAGGCAAAGCATTCTTACATCTTCACCAAGCTCTTTCTAGAGCTTCTCCAGTCTGGAGGTTTATTCCTTGACATTTGCAAGTGACAGGCGTGGGATGGGAGGACCAGTAGCACTCTAGAGTGGGATTCTGGCATCAGGACTTGTTAGCTATATGGTCTGAAGCAAATTTTAGGGTTCCAGACTTCTAGTCAGTAAAGTGGGAATTATAAAGCTCCACCTAGGCTATTAGAAGAAGCCATTAATATTATCTGTAATGTGCTTAGCACTGTAATTCACATGCAGCTAACAATGGGGACACAAATTCCCTCTAGCCTTTTGCTATTATTCAAATCTGTATGGAAGTGTGTGTGGTTACATGCATATGTCTGTGTGGATGTATGCACACAGACATGTGGGTACATGTGTGCATAGCAGGAGGTAGCTAGAGGTTGAAAATCAGGTATGCTCCTCAATTGTTTTCTACTTTCATTTTAGAGTCAGAACTAATCACTAACCTGGTGTTCAAAGAGGTGGCTAGGATGCTAGGGACCCATCTGCCCCACCTAGCGCCTAGCACTGGGAATGTAGACACACAGTACCCCATTCAGTTTTCCATTGCTGCTGACCATCCGAGCTCAGGGCCTCGTACTTTTGTGGCAGGCATTTTACTGACTGAGCCATCTCCAGATCCCCTGATTCTTTTCTTTGGAAAGGAAATTTGTCAGATGAAAGAGGAAATATTAGGCTAGATATGAAGAAGAGTAGAAGGTAAAACTGTAAAATCACTAACAGGTTGGGCTAAGGCTCTGGATTTCTGAATTACAGTAAGAGTATCACTTGTGTTTCCAGAGACTATGGAAACAATCTGGTCAGCCTCTATTGCAAGTTTAAATATAATTATCTGCAACCATACTTATCTATAAGCACTGTCACTGCCTGGAAAGTATTTAAGATTTTCACATTGAAGCTGTGAAAGTGAATGAATGAATGAATGAATGAATACAAAATGTACAAATAAATTAAATTTATGAGGACCGAGAAGTGGTCATTCATTCCCTGCCAATGGAGAACTTAGATAGGATGTGCTACAAAATTTGTGCTATGGTTTCCTCTGCCTTCCAAATGCCCTACTCACTCAAGTGGCAGGCCTTAAACCAGAAGCCAAGAGCAAAAGCGGGCAAAGCCAGGAAAGGCAGCCCCAACTGTGCTCCAGCCATTTGGGTGCAGGTAGAGTCATTAAGGAAGATTTTTAACAATGCATAACCTTTTCTGCTTCACTCTGCTAACAGCAGGTGGTATGCCTTTCAGAATCGAGGCGGCTTTGAAGTCGCCAGTGAGCAGGACGTGACCTTCATTTCCAGTATATGCAGCATTAAATATTCATAATCCACGTAACTGAAGCATAAGAAGGAGCAGCATTTAAGCATGAATCAAAGGAATAAATATCTCCCCACATGTGAGTCACCCTTTCCCAGAATACCACTGGAAAAATGCAGATGCACAGAGCTTTGAGAGCGGCTGTCTCTTCCAACTTTCTTTTAAAATTATGGAAGGAAGCAGCAGGGACTTCTGCCTTATGCCATCCATGAGTCCTGCCCCCTCCATGCTGATATTATAAGGTCTCCTCAACACTTATATATTCCATAAGTATTTGGTCTGGTGTCAAGGAGAGGGAAGGAGCAAGCGACAGTGACATTGACATTCATAGGACATTGTAGGGTGCATTTGATTTGGTTTCACAATATTAAAAACTATGTGTGTGTATATGTTTGTGTGTGTCATATGTGTGTGAGTATGGGAACATATATGCCACAGTACAGGTGTGGGGGTCAGAAGAAAACTTTCAGGAGTATGCTCTCACCTCCCAGCACATTGAGGCAGAGTTTCTCTTGTTTCTCATGTTGTATACGACTGGCCCATGTGCTTCTAGAGGATTCTCTTATCTCTGCCTCCCGTCTCACCACAGGAATGCTAGTTTTATCGAAGCACATCACCACTTCTGCCTCTTAAAATGAGGGTCCCAGGGATTAAATTCCAGTTGTTAGGCTTATGTAGTAGATGCTTCTACCTGTTGAGACCCTGGTTATACATTTTTTTAAAAAGTCTTTGCGTTTTAGAAATCAGGGCACACAGGAGAAGGAGGACCTGCAGAGACAGGGTCAGAATTAGGAGGTGGGGAATTTGGAGAACATGAACCGTTGAAAGGTTAGGATTACAGGTCTTCTGAAGGCATTGCTATTACAGACATCTCAATCAAGTCTTGCTATAATGTCCCCCTTTGTTTGACTCTTTCTAGCATCTTTCACTAGAATGATGGTGTACCATCTGAACCCATTTTAATCTGATTCTCTTTATCTGTAGGCTCCTGGACAATCTTTCTCAGAAAGATGGTAATCACTAGAGATGACTCAAATGATTCTGTCCATAGAGACCACATAAAGAAAAAAAAAGACCCAAAGGAGGGCTTCTCAAACATCTCATTGAAAAAGACCCACTCGGGGATCTGTCTGTCTTGGACTACGAACTGAAAAGCCAAGATGTGTGGGATTACCATATTTGAGTGAAATTTGAAAGGTAAGGGACATCACCAACTACAATTATACCTGCCAATTACAAAGTTAACCTGAACTTTCTTGCCTTTCTGCTGACTCATTAAGATAGAATAAGCATCCACTCTGCTTGCCTGTGTGCACAGTCTAAATCAGCCTCTCTGACATCAGCTGGCTGAGTCTACCCCTGGGACCTGTTTCATGTGCCCATCTGCACCCTTTGCAGTTCTCTCTCTGGGTTGCTTATGCATGTGTGATGCATGTGCAAGTGGAGATCAGGAGAGAATGTCAGGTGTCCTGCTTTCTTATGCTCTGACTTTCCTTTAAGGCAGGGTTTTTCACCGAGCCCAGAGCTAAGATGGCAAGCTAGCCCAGTGGTCTTCCTGTCTCTACCCCCCCAAAGCTCTGGAGTTACAGACTGTTCTCAGCTTTTCAGAGGTGCCTTGGTGATTTGAGCTTGGGTCCTCATAAGCATCAGTAGATGCTCTTACCTGCCAGGACATCTCCCCAATCCCTTTTTGTACTGCCCAAAGGGTCACGTGTGGAAAGCTTTGCATCTTGAGCTTCTGTATCTAGGACACTTCCAATCTACCAAGTAGGTGAAGACAGCTCTAGTTAAGCATAATAAGAGAACAATTTTGCAAACCCTGTCCATCCGGTAAGGATCACTCCAGTTAATTTGCAGAAGGTTAACCCTAATGCAAATTCATCTCCAGAAAACCAGGTATTTTTCTCAGGGCAATGACATGGTATAATTTTTAAGATAAATTTGGCCTGCTTTCTAAGATGGCCAGCCAAGCCATTTCTATTAAGCCAGAAGTTTTGAATGAAAAAGGTAGGCTTCAAGAGTTTGCCTTCTACTTTCTCACCCTAGTTCCATGTATAGTTTATATGTAGAGTTTCATCTCATCTCATTTACTAAACTTGACTGCGATTTGATTGATGGATTGCATTTGGTGTTCTAACTACGACTTTCTAGACTTATCATAAAGGTAACAATATTATAGATTTTACTTTAATTCATCTCTTTAGACTGAAAATGCTTGTTCGACGTGGATGGGAAGATGGGGGATTCTCAGTGTAGGCTTCTCACTGGCTTCTCCACAGGTCAGAATCTTAGGCTACGGTCTGAGGGCCAGATGAAGAAGCAGACATAAAAAGTAGAGTCATGATTGTAGCAACAGGTGTTCTGCTAAACAAATTCTGTTACATAAAAACCACACAGTTTGCTTAGTTTAGGTGGAGAGAAAGGCTGAATCCCTGCTAAGGCTTGGCCAGCACCCCCCACCCCCCTCGTAGAAAATAAGGACAATCTAATCTCCACGATTACTGGCTTTTTTTTTTCTGGAGAAACTGAAAACCAGAATTAAAGATCAGCCTTGGTACAGACTCTTTGAATGACCCTAAAAGAACAAGAGTCACTGAGGGTTCCAAGTATCAGCTTCAAAAAGACTAAACAATTTCAGGACTAACCCCAAAGGACTGGAGGAGGCTGGGAGGCACTTGGGAAGAGTGTCAGTCTGGGTAAACAACATGCTCTGCTATCCTCCCCCAAGGAAGACAGACTCTACAAAGCCAAAGATTGACTCATAGTAGACACAATTTTTTTTTTTAAAAAAAAGACACCATCCAAATCCATCTGCCAGAAATATTTTATTATCATGACATACATGGGGACAGAAAGGGAGACAAAGGAAAATGAAGGCATAGTCTAGGTCTCTGTCCTTTTAGCAGACTGCCACACTCACCTTCACATAAGTGTGTACTTACTGGGGGCACACAGACTACATATCCGAACCTCTTTCCTAAGCCCCAGCACAGGCGTTGGCAGGGTATGTGTACCCCATGACCCCTGGAGAGAGATTGGAGAAAGATGACCAAGGGCTTGAGAGTTCCAGTTCATTTCAAATGTGGTCCAGAATCTCAGAGTAAGTATGAAAAGAGAGCTTACCTTCACTTGCAGGAGAATTGGAGACTTCTGGACTGAGTGGCACTCTTCTCTCTTGACTAGCAATTTCAGATGAAGAGAGCACCCACATTCTTGTCCCCTGAGGATATTTAAAGGACTCATGGCTCAAGACAGGTGAGGGCCCAGCCTCGTGTCTGAAGTAGGCTAGGTGACTTCTGAAGGTCTTACGCTTGGCAGATTTCAGACACGGATGAGTAGATGTGTTTCTTTTCCTTGATGTGACAGTTTGGCCTTCATAGCAAAATGCACAAAATCCCCTGACTGGTGACCAGATAGCTCTGGGAAACTCAGAATTTAGGTGTGCATTAAATTGCCACCATACTGCATTGAGCCCAAATTCGAGGCACATCTGAGAGTCCGATCCAACAGGAACACAAGGCAGGTGTCCTATCATCAAAGGCTAGGACCCAGGCAGGACTAACAATAGAGGAATGGAAAGGACTCCCAAAGTAAACAATGAGGACTGCAAGCTCCAGGGCTCTTGTCCTTTGGCCAGAGCTGTCAAGTTTGCATCACAAGAGAAAAACTAATCTATTCACAGACCTGTGCATCTCAGATGAAGTCAACTTTGAGACTTGAGTAGGATAGTTGGAAAGAGTGTCGTATCCAGCAGTGGTTTCCATAGCATTAAAGGTAGCCATGGTGACCAGTCTCTTCAGCCTCCCCAAAGGTTCACCATCCGTTAACCATGCTTACCCTGGAGTTCCAGATCACAAAACTGACACTCCAAGGGTCTGCATGAGTACAACTCTCTACAAGTTCTCAGAGAGTCATAGACCTCCACTCTGGGAGTCCTCGTGAATGCCTTATTCCATTTCCTCGGTTTCAAAACTGAAGAAGCACAGTGACCATTGGTTCAGCTACATATTCATTTGGCAGGGGGAATCCTCCTAGCACTGGGCTTTCAAATTTACCTTCCAATATGATCTGACTCAGCATGAGTAAAAGATCCTATGGCTGTGGCCAGAATGGCCCAGACTCATCTACTGAACTCTGTCACCCTTTCTCAGAGCTTGCACACTCCCATAGGAGCCCTCTTATCTTCTTGGCATTTTTAGTACAAATAATCAGAAAACAGCTCATTACAAATATGTACCCAACAAGAATGTTTGGTCCCCAAGTACCTCTCCCTTCCATACCATCAGCATCGACCTAGCCTTTCTTCTGAGAGAACTTTTCTCCATTCATAAATGAAGCAGTGAGAAGCCCTGCCTTCCTCCAAGTCTTCGATACTCAGGAGATCCTTGGTAAGACTAGTGTTAAGTTAAATAAGCTGATCAATGTAAGGGATCATAATCGCCCTTGGGGAAAGACAAGGGGCAAGACAACATATATGCATACTCACTTTGACGAGTCTATGAAGTATATTACAAGGGCACCAATGCTGAGAGCAAAGACTAACACAACCTGCAAAAGAAGAGAGACACTCCATCACTTCAGGGCTGGGAGCTGAAGGCTTACATTTCTGAGTGGCCCTAACAACCGCTTCTGCATCTCATGTGTTCATGGGCTCCCTGCCCTGTGACAACCCAGACACTGACTCCTCACCCAGCAGTGGGAGTAACCTTGCTCCTTGCCAGTAGGGATCCAGGCAGACCTTTCCATCCTGTGCCCTTAGATTTTGATCCTGACCTGTCACCTTGAGGACCAGCTCCTCCACCACTGAGCTAAACAAACTTCAGCAGGGAAAGAGAGTCAAAAGACTTGGAAGGATGTAGTTTTTCATTCTCTACCGACCCTAGGACTTAAAGAAAATGATCACTTGTAACAGATTTGTTGAGGTATAAAATAAATCCATTTTGAGCACATAATTCTTTAATAACTTTTGCAAAATTTACCAACTTATTGACATCACCGTGATCCAGTTTCAGAACATTTTTATCATCTCAATAAGATCTTTCTTGCTTGTGAAATTAATCCCAGTTCTATCCTCTGGGCCCAGATAGTCACTAATCTGCTTTCTGTCTCTACACAAGAAATATTCATTTGAAAAGCACACATTTGCTACTACAGATGTCCCTTAGGGTGCTTGTGTAGAGAAATATTTATTCACACACACACACACACACACACACACACACACACACACACTTCTATATCAATATAAATTTGCTCAATTCTGAGTGTGTTTATGAGATTTCTCAAGCCCATAGTGAAAATATTAAATGCAAAAAATGCCAATTAGGTCTTACATTTGATCAGTTAGTTAGTTATATGACAGTCTTTAAGCTTTTTTGCCCTCATTCAAATTTATCACAAATATAAAAGACAGCTTTGACATCTCCTTCAGTGCACGCCTGGCACCACCGAAGGAACCTGTAGCAGATCAGGCTGCTATGACACCTCTAGCCCTCCTTCAACTTTCCAATGTGTTTATGTCATCATTCACAGAGGAGACATTTAATGCCAATAAAAAATGGTCCCAGTAAAAAAGACACTACCGGCTAGCAATTAAGGCTGAGCACGGGGGGGGGGGGGGGGGGGGGGGGCGGGGACGACAAAAATACACCAACACCATCCACAATGGCTGCCTGCCTGCATGCTGCTCAGTCTCTCTAGGGGTTGTGAAACACGCAACCCCTAAGGAGACTGTAGGAGAAGATCCTTAGAGTTTCCAGTCTCCTTGGAATCCATATGTAGAAATCTGACTGACCTGGGATGATGGACAGAAAGTAACCCCTATTTCTGCTAAGACTAAGTCTGATTAAGCTGTGGTGCATTAGTGTGTGTGTGTGTGTGTGTGTGTGTGTGTGTGTAAGAGGAAATTTCACACTCATCTGTTTTTCTGTGTATGTTAATATGGTTAATATAAAATGCAGTGTGCATATAATACTAATTTAAAGCACTGCACCCTACCCCCAAGGAATCACAGGAGAGAGGTGATCAGCTGCCACACAGTGTGAAAAATTACTGGGCACAACACAAGGGACACACAGTGTTCTCAGGAACAGCTAGCATTCCTTCCTCAAGAGCAGTGGTTAGAGTACTATACCACAGGAGATTATTTCCTTCTTCCTCTTTCCTTTTCAAATCAAGGCTCTCATTGAATGCAAGACAGCTCCTGGAGTTTGCCTGCAACCCCCAGCTACCAATAGACTAGTTCTTGGCTGGCTTGCCTCTGCTTCCGCTCTTCACATGGGTTCATTCATAGCTTGTGTGCAAGGGTATACCGGAAACAAAGCTATAAGCAGGCTTTTCATCTTACGACAAATAGCGTCAGATTAATTTGGAGCTGGGCTTCTATTTCTGAGCCATAAGCAGTTAGATCCTGGTCCTGACCTCATTCTCAGAAAGCTGCAGCGGGAATGGTGTGATGACAGCAGAGGGGAGGGTCCCGTTCATTCATAAACAGCTACTCGGGCACAGGTCCCTCCCTGTCTAGTTAACTCCATATGCATGTAGAGCTGCTGTCAGGGCTCACTAAACAATCCTATGCCACCAAACGCTATGTCCTATAAAAGGAAAAATCAAAGTCCTTACAAATGGTACCTTCGTTCTGTGAGACGTCAGGATCTCAGCACTCTTGTGAAAGCAGTGTTTTCCCAGAAGCAGGATGGCCAGAGTCACTAACACTAATCTGTCTGAGTTGCTTCCACTTTGGAATAACGGGTCACTTACTTAAGCAAATCAATGACAAGAGTTTGGAATACACCCCACTGGCCTCTTCACACTCAAACAGCAGCAGCTTCAAGGGTAAGAGCAAAAGGAACGTGGGAAGAATATGGCCCCCACAGAGCCCCTGTTGGCTGGGCCCAGGCTTGGATCCTGTGACCTGCCAGAAGGCTTTCTCTCAGAGCGACTGGGAAATCCAAACTGTCCTAAGCACCAGGAGCCATTACTGCCTCCCAACAGGCAAATACAGTAATAATAATAATAATAATAATAATAATAATACAGTTCTTAGTAAGAAGATAAACTGTGCATGTAAGCAAATAAAATAATAATAATACTTAGTAAGAAGGTAAACTGTACATGTAGGTAAATATAATAATAAAGTAGTACTCAGTAAGAAAGTGAACTGTTTATGTAAACTTTGAATTTACTAATGTGCCTTGTCATCATGTCAGGCCTGACAACACTGCCACCCTAGACTCACCTCGTGCAGAAACTTGGCCAAGAAAATGTGATCTTGACAGACTCAGCCACTTGTTTCATGGCTCTGTCAAAGCCACCTGAGCAGAGGGTGGCTCACTCTCTTTCTCCAGCTTTCAGAAAAACACATTCCAATGTTTTTCTTTGTGTTTTGAGAAGGAATACCACGGCCAGTGGGTAAAGGTAGCTGCTGAACAAGCCGGGCAAACCCACTGAAAGTAGGGGAGAACCTACTCTGTAAACCTGCCCTCTAACGTCCGCATCTGGGATGCGGTGTATGTGTCCATTTGTGCACATGTATACACACACACACACACACACACACACACAGAGAGAGAGAGAGAGAGAGAGAGAGAGAGAGAGAGAGACAGAGAGAGACAGAGAGAGACAGAGAGAGACAGAGAGAGAGACACAGAGACACAGAGACACAGAGACAGACAGAGACAGAGAGACAGAGAGTCCTATATGGTTACACAATTACAGTCAGTTGTCCAAACGAGGTACAGAGAATGTATGCTAAAGCTACTGAAGGCAGCTCATCAATCAGGAGATGGAGGAGTTAGAGGAGAGTGGGGATGCTATGGGTTCTTGCTTCAGTATCTCTTCATTCTCCAAGTAGCCATTCTTTGTACAAGTTACAGCTATTCTCATGTCGTTTCAGGACAGTGCAGGGCCACTGAACATCCTGCCTACTTCTAAAGCCCCAATGATAAGGAAGGTAGAAATCCAAGGGACAGGGAAAGATGGCAATAAATAAATCCCAATACCTGCCCTACGACAGCAAAATGCATGTGTTCTCTAGCAGCTAAGTCAGGGGTCAACTGGACCATTTTATCTGTCCCTCTTTTCAATGTGGCCAT
Source organism: Apodemus agrarius (assembly GCA_964023405.1). NCBI lineage: Eukaryota > Metazoa > Chordata > Mammalia > Rodentia > Muridae > Apodemus > Apodemus agrarius. Next base: position 87,313,554 of record OZ030013.1, read on the forward strand.
ATTGAGTAAATTGGGAGGATGGCTCAGCCTGCCTTCTTAAGGCTTCTAGAGTCCAGACTTACACCATTAAAAATCCCAATTACAATAGCAAACATTGAGTGTATTTCTAGAGTGCTAGGCTGAAGAAGAAGAAGAAAAAGAAGAAGAAGAAGAAGAAGAAGAAGAAGAAGAAGAAGAAGAAGAAGAAGAAGAAGAAGAAGAAGAGAAGAAAAAGAAGAAGAAGAAGAAGAAGAAGAAGAAGAAGAAGAAGAAGAAGAAGAAGAAGAAGAGAGAAGAGAAGAGAAGAGAAGAGAAGAGAAGAGAAGAGAAGAGAAGAGAAGAGAAGAGAAGAGAAGAGAAGAGAAGAGAAGAGAAGAGAAAAGAGAACAGAAAAGCAACTTGACAAGTATTGTGACAATGGAGAATGATTCATCTATTTTCAGAATGGGAAATGAAACATGACAAGTGTTTGTACCAAAGAATGCCAGGAGCACACACAGTGTGTTCAAACAATACACGCCAAAAGTCCACCCTCCTCATCATAAGGAATCTAGGCATGAGTTGAGATGAGAGCAAAACATATCAGCAGCTGTCTTTCTGGCTGGAAATCCTAGCAAGCCAGGAAGATCCTTCAAATGCCTGTGAGGGAACATGTCACGGAAATGAAAAAACGGTATGACCAAGCCCAGCCTATACCAAAAGTTATCAAAGTTACCAAAGCTCCGGGGGGGAAAGGCAGGCAGAGAGAGCTCACAGAGGGAGGGCCAGAAAGATGTAAAGCTATGAGTGAGAAATTAGCATATAAAAAGAACAAATTGGCAAAGATGAAGGCTGGGAGAAAGTTTGGCTGGGGCCAACAAAGGACTGCTAGCACAGGTGCAAAGGTAAGGTACTCTGGTGTCTGAAGGTGACCCATGGATCATTTTGATATTCAATAGCACTATCCCGTTTGGAGACTTAAGACACTAATGAGACATTAGACACATGGAGTTTTATCTAGAACTACACGTAACAGATGGAGCATACACAGAAAAGCCAAATTATACTCAAAATGCCTGTATTATGGGATATGAAGGCTCAAATCCTTTGTATGGCATGTCTGTTTATGACACAAACTCTCTTTGATCTAGCCCACTTCCTCCCTTGAGGTAGGGTCCTTCCTTAATAAACCATCTCTGTCTGCTTGTTAGCATTCTGTCTAAACTCCACCCTCACAGTTACCTGGCAACAGCCAGGTAGGCACAGTCCACTATAAAAGGGACCGCTTGCCCCCTCTTCCCTCTCTTACTCTCCCACTCTTGTTTCCTGTTTGCTCCTCTCTCACCCTCTTGGGCTCTTCCCTTTCCCCTCGCCTCCCCACTCTCTCCACATGGTCATGGCTGGTCTCTACTTCTGGACTCTCTTTTTTTCTCTCTGCCTTTCTCTGCCTCTACTACTCTCTTAACTCCCCTCCCTATGCCCCGAATAAACTCTATTCTATACTATACCATCATGTGGCAAGAGGGGAAGAGATGCCTTGGCATGGGCCCACCGAGGCACCCCCTTACCCCACACCTCACCACACACCCCCCCATCGAACATATCTTTTACCTCTATATCTTTTTATAAACACATCACTGCTAGGGAGCATCTAGATATCTCTCTGTCCAACTCTTTGTTCAGGGACATAAGAAACAAAGCCTTCCCTAGAGCCAGCAGCAGTATGAACACAGGCACCAAGTCAAAAAAAAAAAAAAAAAAAAAAAAAAAAAAAGAGGCTCTGCAGAAATGTCCCAGAATGTCAGTTCCAGTTTTCATGTTTGTAACCATCATACTAGGGGTGAAGATATTCTAAGACATGAACTCCAGGTCTCTGACTACTGACACCGTGGACCATCTAGGAATTAGAGTTTACCCAAGTATCTTGTGCTGGGTGATGGGATGACTGTGGTCCTGATGCCAACTAGACTGGGAACTTGTCTCAGGAAAGAGAGATTTCATACAGTTCTGACGACTTGTCAGACCATCTTGCAGGGTGGACTGGAGCCAGACACTGATGGGTCAATGTTGGGCAGGCCCACACTTGACCGGGATGCTTCTTGCTTTCTATTTAAACCTAATCCTCACAGCAGTACCTTGACTGGGAACTGAGCTGGGAATGTCTCTAAACCTCTTTACTCGTTCCTCTTCCCAATGTGGTCATATGAAACTCTCTTCTCTGCTTTTCACTGTTACACAACACTTTACTTGACATGCTAAGGATAGGTAGCGGAGCATACCCGGTAGGGGTGCAGGGTACTGGGCTTTGACTCTAAGGACTTCAGTAACAGGCCGAGCCACATCAAGGGACACATGAAGCCACATGGGCCTTCAGAGATGGACCTGGAGCTAAGCTCGAAGGGATCATATCCCTGGGAAGTTTTCCTTACAGGCTACGGTAGAGTCTCCTTGTACGGTGTCTTGGCAAGCACAGGTGCTTACTGCCAATTCTGACAACCTGAGTTTGATCCCTGGGACCCACAAGGCAGAAACGGAGAAGGGACTTTCCTGTGACTGACCTCCACGGACAGGCAGAGGCACACATGTCCAATACCCCAAATAAATGCAAAACAAAATAAAGAAGAACAAGGAGTACCCATGTTCCTTCCTGGTACCGGAGAAACAATGGGAGGGGAGCTGAGGCCCTCCATTTTTGTTAGGCTTGTATCAAAAATCTGACATGTGGCCATGAGTGGGTGTTCCTGAATTAAAGTCATTAGGGAAAACCACTTAGCTCAAGTCAGAGATTAATTCACAAATGTAGCCTTAACAATTAGCCCATTAGAACATACATGTGAGGCCTACAGGCTTGAGGAATCTACTAGGCATGCTCCAGAAAGTCTAGGGGGAGGAGGAATTAGTTCTTTCCTAAGCGGGCTTTTATGCATTCTCCTCAGCTCCCGGCAGAACAAATGACCCTAATTAATGATGCTACGTGTTCGATATAGAATCTGGCTACTGGCAACAGAGACCTTTCTTGGAAAAAGGACAGTTTTCCCTATCTGATGCTGAAAGTATGTGGCCTTTTTCCTCCCTTTAAATTAAACTGTAATTTATATATAATAAAATTAACTACGTACAGAAAAAAATAGATGGGCGAATTCTTAAGGCAAAAACCATCTGGGAGCAGTTTGTTTCTGAGAAGGCGTATGCAGTCTAACATCTAAATTGCAAAACTGGGGCTAGTGAATTTAATAAGCCCAATGGGCATTTCTTGAACTGTGACGTGCGAAGCGTAGAGTAAGAGACAGGGAAACATGAGACCAAACGAGTAAAGTCAAGCAGAACTCCTCAAGCTGCCCTCAGCAGGCATGGAATCCAGGAGCTGAAATGAATCAAGAGTCTCGTGAATTTAAGAAATGTCCCACACATAAACAGACTCCTTGAGAAGACCAAGCATAGAAACAGTCATTTCCATGCCAAACTCCATAAATGGTAGAGGAAGAGAGAACAGGGTGAACCACCTGCCCCTCCCCCCACCCCAAGACTGTTCCTGATGTTCCAGGTGGGTCTGTGCTAGAGAGGCCGGACTGCAAGTCTGGAGTATGATGGTGTGTGGCAAGGAAAGGCAGCGGGATCGTGGTGGGGTCTCACTAAGCGGCGTGTATGAACGAAATGTGTGGAGTATGCCATTTCATCTCCCTGGGTGTCAGTTCCCCAGTCTGTGAAATGCCAGGATTGGAAGAGAAACTTGTTAGGGGGCGGGTCTTGGGAGGTTACTGACCGCAGTGTATAAGTGAAGTGTTTTCATCTGGAAAAGGCAGCACTTTTGTCTGCCATCTGTATACCTCTCCTGTATAATCATAATGCAGGGTGATGACAATAGCCAACACGACATCTGTCTCTCTCAGTCTTCTCTCGCGGAGTCAGATGTGTGGACTCCACGGATGCTCTGATTCACAATGTGCATTTGAGGCACCCAAATCGATTGCTTATGCAGCACGTGAGCTCCCCAAACTAATGCAGAACATAATGAAAAGGGACTTTGGAGGGACTGTAGATCAGTTTTCCCAGGACCAGGCCTCTGACATTGCTATAAATAAACAAGACAGTGTCTACCCCAACCTCTTCCTCTTGTGCTTCTTGGCATCTGTGAAAAGCTAGCACTTTTTTCTGTACATTTAACACCTAAAGCTCAGACTGGATCTCAGTGTGTATGTGTGTGCTTTAATTTTAAGGAAATAAATAATGTGTAGGGGCATGTTTTAATAACAAATATGTCAAATAGTATTTTTCATTCCTATAGCTTTAATGATTCTCCTAAGAGGGTATAATATTGGCACCCAAAAGGGTGCTCTAGTGGCCATAAATTTTAAATGATTTATAGAGTATAGAAGAGGTATTTTGACCAAGTCATTTAGATAGCCAAAGGCCTCTTAAGTTTACCATCTGATAGTCTGACACATTACATTTGGTTTACAGATACATGCAAACAAACGTGATATAAATTAGTTCAGTGATAATCCGAACTCCAAGGAAGGACTGAAAGAGAAATGTGTTCAAGAGGAAATAAGCCAGAGGCAGCAATGCCTTTAAGGAGTCACTGTACTCCAGAGGCAGCAATGCCTTTAAGGGAACGCACAGTGCTTCATTCGGGAACAGGACTGCTCTCTTCATATGTAAGGTTTGGGTGTAAGACTTGCTGTTATCACTAGTATTTAGTGCTGGAACTAGAACCCCACCATGGAGTATGCTAAGCACACACTCTATGACCAAACTATACCCTGGGTCCCAAATTCATACATAAAATAACCTAGCAGAAATGACTAGGATTTTATAGGATTTTTACAGGCATTTATGGGAATTGAGTGATTTTCCCAAATGCAAACCTATGAACCCATGATGATCTGGAATATTAGAACACAGAGAAGGGACCTCTAACCAATGGCTTCAAATCAAAACTCTTGTATGAAACGAAAAAACCTCTGACAGGGTCAACTCACTGAAAACTGTGACCTGTTTCCTCTAGCTGTATCTCAGACTCTTTCCCTCTTTCAACTCCGATTACTATGGACATTCAGTCTCGTCATTAACCACTCATTTCTCCCACCTCTTCCTACCACAGGGCCTTTGCACAACCAGTTCTAGCCTTCTAGAAGTGTCACTTCTCCTAGGCTTGCCTAACCATCAGCAATCAATTCCACAATTATTTCCTGCCTGTTGCTATAAGAAATTACCTGTTTTGTCATACTCCGCATTAAAGCAGTGACATGATTATTATTATTTTTTTTTTTTGCTGTATTTTGATCAGTGTGTCTCTCCAAGGCTGGACTGCAAGTGCTCTGCTGACAGAATGCATGCTCTTTGTTGGCAGGAACTCAACTGCATTGGCTCTCTCAGTATTCATTAAAGAGATGAGGACTTAGAAAAGGGGATGGGGAACAAGTCTGGAGATTAAATGCCATGGAAACAGAAGAAGAACGGAAGGGCAAGGATGAGATTCAAGAATGTGGAACCTTGCATAGAAGTGAGATGTGGCTCCAGGTGACACAGGACCCAGGGACCAAAGAGTGGGGATTAAGTGCACCCTGGTGTGTGGGGTGAGTGGGAGGGAGAGTGCAGTGTGCATGCCCAAAGGCCATGTACATGGTTTAGACGCCGAGGACTGAAGCTGAGATCAAGAAGACAGAGTGGATGGTCGCACCTTCCCAGAACAGCAAGAAAGGTCTGGAGGGAAGGAGACAGTCCATTAGGAAGACAGAGAGCAATAGGAGTTAACTGGATGACAAACTTCTCAAGAGGAAAGGGTTGAAACAAGGATGGGAGGCAGAGTACTCACTGTTCCCCCACTACAGAGTGACAAGGCAGGTCCAGAGACAGATGCAAGAGATATTAGGCATCCAGGAAAAACGGATTCAACTGTGGTGGTGAGCACAGTGCACATTAAATGAAAAAGCAGAGAATGCAGATTTGGGTGAAAACCAGGAATCTGTGACCACAAGACACAACCAAACGCAAATATCATCCATATGTAATAAGTGAATAAATTGGTGTAGGCATCTATAGCATATACCCATATATGAACACTGCCAGGTTCTTATATGAACACATTACTGATCTCAAATGGTGGATCTCTATCAATAGCTATTAATCAAGCATGTGCACAGCAATGCGTCTATGTCCATTTTTAAGTCATGTCAGCTCAAAATGACCAGCCCAGAAGACAGCAAGAGTCCTTTTTAACATAAGCTATGCAGAACAAGTTTCTTATAAATCATCCATCCACTGCCAGAGAGACAGAATGAAGACAAAAGCAGGCTTGTGGGAGGACACAGATAAATATGATAAATATGACTAATTCAGACAGAGGTAGAGGGTGTGGGTTTGTTTTTGCTTTAAATGTTCCCCAAAGAAGAATCTGGAACCTCAATTACAAGCTAATTGCCTAACAACTTCCCCCTTCAAAATGAAGGTTGGCCTAAGCCCGGGTTCAGATGAGAGCTGCTGCAGGTTAGTGACTCCAGCTGTGCAGGGGTGCTCCGAAATCCTGGCTTTGCTTGCCAACAATCATGGCATTTTGCCCATATAATATGTTCCTTTGGGTTATGTATCTATTTATTATAACTATTTTTTAAAAAAAAAACCTGAAATGAAGAAAACTAATTGTAACAATGAGTCAGAAAATGTCCCCTAAATTCCTGTCCTTCCTACAGCCTCAGATTAATGACACTGAACTGTTATGTCATTGCCTCATAATACTTAAAAGGATGCATCTTTGCCTTATTTTACCAACAAGCATCAAAACCGATGCCTCCAGAAGCAACACAAAATCTTCCATTTGAGGACTGAAGTTTGAAGGTCCTTTTCTATCTAATCATTGAAAAACATGGGGGGAAACTTCCATCTGTTGATGAAACTCCCAAGTCCTAGTTAATGAGTTTTGTGAGAAATTGCCTGGCTTAAGTGAGTGTGGGTTTGGCCAACTGGATTTTTAATTTAATTAGGTTTAGAAGATGAGAAATCATGGGCAGCCCTGCCAGGTCAACACTTGCCACTCACTGTCAGCAAGGATTACATTTACAGCCTCCTCTGCCCTACTTCTCAAATCTTGCCAGCTCTTAGATTATATTAAAGGCAAAGCTGGGATTGAGAAGGGATTTAAATAGATTTTTGGCCACTCGGGTTCAGAAGGGACTCATTCATGACCGGCAAAAGATCAGAGCAGCTAAGGGTCCACAGGCAGAAGCACACAGACAAGTTGAGACATACATGTACATTAGGATGCTTTTCAGTATCAAATAACGGCATGTTTCTACTTCTATTTCTATGATCAACAACATGGCCAAAAGCAACTTGGGAAAAAATGCTTTATTTCATTGTATGACTCCATCATGGAGGGAAGCCAAGTCAGGGACTGGGAGGAGGGAACTGAACCAGAAGCCATGGAAGAATAGCGCCTCTTTGTCTGTTCTCCATGCTGTTCAGTCTCTGTCTTATACAACACAGGACCGCCTGCCCAGGAATGGCACCACTCACAGTGGGTCCTTCCAAATTAATTGCTAACCAAGAAACTACCTACTCCCCAAACACATACATATACACACCCAGGCCAGTCTGATGGAGGCTATACCTCAACTGAGCATTCCTTGTCCCAGGGGACTCTAGTTTGTGGTAAGTTGGCAAAAGCTAACCATACTGTCACAAAGGTTGCCTGGAGGTGTTGTGCTAAGTGAAAGAAGCCAGCCACAAATGGACAGAGCACATGCTTCCACCTTAGAAGGCTGAGTAGCCAAGTTCAAAGAGATAGCATGTTGAAAGGTGGTTACTAAGGAAGGTTATTAGGTTACAGAGGAATGGCGGGAGAGGGCAGAGAATCCTTGTTTGATAACTGAGAGTGAAGTTTTGACTTAACAAGATAAAGAGCTCTATGTGTGGATAATGATGATCATGTAGACTCTACAATCTGCATGTGCCCACTCTCACTGAGATGTGTATGTATTGACTTGCCAAGGGATGAAATGAATTAATCATGCATGTATATAAACTCACACATGTATTAATGCCAACACATACACATATATACTTGATTACATTTTTTCTGAGCATCTGCATATAGAATCTAGAAATTTATTTATATTGAAAAATGTATGCACGATCACTCTCCAGTAAGAATCTAAGAATTTCTACTTTTGAATGTAGTGGGTACCTCTGAGAAACTTACTAGATGCAAATGGGATATCTCTAGACATTGTGTCTTACAACCTAGCAAGCTGAATCTACTTTCCAATAGCCACAAAGGCAGGCGTGGGACCCTAGCTTTCCTTTCCATTCCCTTTCTGGTCCGTGGCTAGGGATCAGAGCTCGTTGTTAGTGTGTGGGGGAATCAAGGTTCTGAGTAGAGGCAGAAGCTCCTTTGTCTTTTGGTATCTGTAGCTAAAAAGGCCAAATGTGATTTTTGTGTTTGAGAAGACCATGCCCTTAATCCTATAAGTGACCCACAAACATAAAACCATCCTTCCAAAAGAGGATGGAATAGACACAGTGCATCTGGTCTTCTGGTCTCCTCAAGGCCAGTTTGCAGTAATTCACAGTCACAGCCCAGTCATGGATTACTGGATCATTAGACATACTGCTAGAAATAACCTCAAGTCTCCTTCTTCAAGAGGAATAATTTTAGCCATCCAAGGCCTTGTTTTAAACAAAGATTATTGATATACTCTAGGAAGTAAAGCCACCATGCCTCCCCTCCCCCCAATGTCAAGGGAGCTGCCAAAGATGATCAACATCATTCAACTGTATATCCCACCCTGGTGCCAACATCCAATAGGCTTTAAAATGCCCTCCTGCTCCAGGTGGGGCCTGATCACAAATGTGCACATCCACAAAGACCCATTAGTGCCTCTGTTGATATTCTCCTCTTCAGAGCCTTCTGCTGACCCTAGCAAACTAGCTGGTCCTGGCCAGTGCTGGCTAGGCTGAGAATAACACCAGCCAGTCCTTTTGTCAAGTACACAGTAGAGAGAAAACCAGATCTCCAGAGGATGCCTTTCCTAGATCATCCACTTCTGGCATCACTTCTTCCTTCAGAATGATATTTCTGTATTTATTATTAAATTTAGACAGATAAGCCACCCTTTCTGAAGTAGAAATCTTCAGGAGATAGCAACCTTCATGCTGCTCACAAATCCCAGCTCCCACAGCCTGGGAAATTGGAAGCGAGATCAGAGGTGCACACCCGGGCATATACAGTTATGTTTGCCCTGAAGGAGGGAAGACACCCTCACCCCACCAAAGTCCTAGCTCCCACCCTGATTCTTGGGACTGTGTCGTGAATCCACATCACCCCTCAAGGATTGGAAGATGCTAACTGCACAGTGAAGCTTGATCTCTGACCGACTGGATGCAGGCATGGAAAAGACTGCACACACCACTCGGACAGGGCAAGTGTTTTAGGTGGAAAGAGGTGAACGTGGCAGGTGACACACACACTCAGCTTCTCCCCTCTTTTTCAGACAGAAGGCAAGAGGAGGAAATGGTGGAATACCACTTACTGTCCTTTCAAGGACACCTAGATGAAGGGCAGGTGAATGAGGGTCAGACCCATCTCGTACCTCACGACTTTTGACAGGTCACCCAGGCACAGAGCTAGGCATCAGCAAGGTAGCGGGCAGAAGATATGTGAAGAATTTTTCATGTCATAGGTTTAAGAGTTTTGACATAGTTGTCAGAAAATAAAAAAACAATATAGTCAGGCTTGTGGCATAGTTTTTTTTTTTCTCTTCTTCTAGGTTTTAGATTCATATGTAGGAAAAGCTGTCACTTTTCAGGGGCTAGACATCCTTACTGTAACAATCTGGTCACATATTTCAGCACAGCCCTGGCCTGAGGGCTGAATTCCTCCCTGCCATCTGATCCACTAAAAGATCGTCAGGTAGAAGAGCTCTACCTCATTTGTATGAACCTCTGGACCACCCTAGAGTTCTTCAGCCTTCGATGCTCGAAGCGGCCAAGTGTCTAATCATTGCAAGCCAAAGGGCTGACGGGACATGGCATATAGGGATGAAGAAGAACCCCAAGCATGCTGAGGCAGCTCAGGGACTAATGACCTGTTAGCCACTACACAGAACTTGGTGCAGTGGTGTGCATCTGCAATCCCAGGGAGCTTTCTATGAGATTGGAGGTGGAACCAGGAGAACTTCCGGAAGCTTCTGGAAGCTTAGTAGTTGCTGAGCAATAAGGAGACAAGCACACACACCTGTGTGCACTAGTACCAAAATACATACAAATGCACACTCACACATGTGCTTGCAAACACACTGTACTCATCCATATGTGCTCACTCACACGAAGAACACACACTTAATTGTGTGCCATTAAACATGTACCTGTACTCACACATTTACACACACACACACACACACACACACACACACTCACACACACATACACACACTCATACAAGTTCCCTGCTACACACAACTTCAACTTTAATCTCTATCAGCCGGGCAGCAAATTACAACATGAGGTTTTCATACCAAATCTCCTTTGAGCTATATGCCCCAAGATAGTAGTTCTCGAATCCCCATCTCCATAAGAACGGTCTAGAAGGAAATGACCATATTCTTCCTATCTTTCCCATTAAGAGCTCTTGGGCAGGCCCAGAATCTGCATTTCTACCCAATTCAAGGCTAGGCTTTTGCTGTCCATTTGTTTTGCAAATTAAACCAACACAGAAGGGAAAAAATATTCTTTAAAGGTACTCTACCTTTCTTTGACACAGATTCAAAAACATTCTAAATAGGTTAATTTTAGGTATTTGCTCTTTAGACAAAATCCCCTTCAGGTATCTATTAAAAGATTAATCCTTTATTAGGAGATATCACACCCTCTAGTACCACCCAGAAATGGTTTCTAATAAACTCCAGTTTTGTAGTGACCAAAAAACATGTTGAAAGACATTTTGAAAATGTATGAGTGGAGGGAGAAAGAGGTTGGCAGTCCTCTTTGCCTTGACTATGAGGCATTGTTAGAGTCTTGGTACATAGACTGGACAACGCCTGGAAGGTATTACATTTTAATTCAGTGTTTATTTACTCATTAAATATATATTTATCGAATAGTGGCTGTATACCCAGCTTAGTACTAAACCTGCATACACAGCAGGGTGCTGCTGCTTGTATTCTTATATTAATTTGTGTGCCCCAAATTGTTTGCATGAGAGAGTCCTCACTGAGGGACCCTGCAGCCCAGTTGGTTCTGATTGGTAAATAAAGAGGCCTGCCAGCAGCCAATGGCTGGACAGGGCAGACAGAGGTGGGACTTTTAGGATTTCCAGGCTTGGGCCAGAGAGGAATGGGGAAAAAGAAGAGTTGCTATGCCTGAGAAGAGTGCAGGCCAGGGAGGCATAGCCAGCATGTCAAGGTGCTGGGTGGGAGAGCGCGGCCCAGTTGGGCAGCCCTCTGGGTCCAGGGCAGCCAAGGTAGAATGTTGAATTTAATAAGTGATAACTTGGAATTATTAGAGGGAGGTGGATTAACCATGTGGAGGTTAGGAAGTGGCCCAACTACCACTGTGCTGCTTGCTGAAGGCATATCAAAATATAAAGGTTGTGTGTGTGCCATTCATTTGGGAGCATAAATCACTGGGGTGGGTAGCATCGCACCACCAGGATCTAATTAAATATTTAATTCAATAGCAGGGAACCTTAGAACCATGACCACTGCCCTCCTGGGACTCAGAGACTAGAGTACATGCATGTAGAGATGTGGCCCCACTAGCGAAAAGTTATGTGGCCAGTGATTAATCTGAAAAGGGGCCACAAACTTTGTGGACCATGGGTTCTGAAGGCTTTTCCCAGAAGAAAGATAGAAAAGGTGTATAAATTCTCCCCCACCAGAAAACAAAAACAAAAACAAAAACAAGTGTTCAAAGCCCTTCAAGTAGGCTGTGGAGGAATGGTGAGCATGTGGAGGTACCATAACCCCTAGGAAGGACCTTAAGGGGTTCTAAAACCTTATTTTCACCTCAAAGTAATTTGGTCAGCATCTCCAAGGGCAAGACCACACATTGGTATTTTCCTGGCTAGAAAAACTTAGAAGGTAGAAGCAAAAGGATCAGAAGAGCTCAAGATCATCCTCAGCTTCACTCTAAGAGTGAGGCTAGCCCATTCTGAGATTTGTCACAAAAGAAAAAAAAAACAGGAAGAAGGGAAGGAAAAGGAAGAGAAGGAGGTATAGGAAAAGGAAGAGAGAAGAAAAAAGAAAAGGAGAGAAGAAACCCACACAAGAAACTCAACCAAGAAATTGCAGTATGTGGTTATATGTTTGGGAAAGGCATGGCCACATGCACAGCTGCTAACAGGACCAGGGTCAGTCACAAGACTGGGCTGTCCAAGAGGATCAGGTCTCAATGTCTCTATAGCATGATCTAGGAGCAATGTTATCAGCTAGCTCAGATGATGAGAAACCAACAAACCTTCCCTGTGTACATGCCCACACTGTTCCTTGACATCATGACAACTACAATCTGGGCCTGGAGATTCAGACCAAAGTGAATGTCAGGACTGAGTCAGAACTTTGCAGTGAGTGGGCCATTTCCTGCCACCTGGATTTCAGCAGCCCAAGTTGTTTGAGCAGGCTGTTGTTCCCTGACTACGGAGATCTTTCAAGCAAGCACAGGTCTGTCATCCCATGCTTCTGGGCACCTCTGACACCAGATACATGGTCTACTAAGACCATTATCCATCCTCAAACATCATGATAAATGGACAGGTCACTTCCGGCCAAAAACAATCCCTACTAACAGCAGTGCAAGCATCAAAAGCATGACCATGACATTGTCAAGAGGAAAAAGTACAGGAGGGGGTCTGAAAGATCAAGGTCAACTCCATGTTGTCTGGAGCAAATGTATATCACACATAATGCCTTCAAGTTCCCACAGAGCTCTCTTTTAGCATTCTATCTGGAAAGCCCAAGAAGCAACATCACCTGCTGGTTCTAGAGTCAGAAACCAGAGTGAGTCCAGTGGGAACACAGTGGTCCAAAGAGAACAGATTCCTAAATGGATGGCTCAATGCCATCCAAACAGTGGGGATTTACTCTGGACTCAACCCATTTCCCATAGGTATAAGGATAAACTTCCAGCAGAAATAGAATTCGAGTCATCTTAATTGTCCCCAATTGTTATCGTAAAAGTAAGAGATGAGGGCTAGGGATATAGTTGCATGGTCAAAGTATGTATTGCTCTTCCAGAGAACTGAACTTGAATTCCAAGCACTGACATCGGATAGTTTATAACCACTTGTAACTCTAGATCCAAAGGCTCTGACATCCTCTTCTGGCCTCAGATGGTACCATTACTCACATGACACTCCTACATTTGTGTGTGTATGCACGCACGCATGAACGTGTGTGCACACACACGTAATTAAAGGTAAAATAAATTCTAAGCAAAATCAGGATAATATTCATTCTCAAAACAATTCTAATTTAGCCTAATACACCCAAAATATTTTATTTTAGCAATAATATTAAAAACTAAGGAGATACTAGAAATCACTCATGTGCCCAACGAATGCCCCACTACACTTTAACCACTTACTCTACCTCATAATAATCGTCCTGTCACATGAAAAGTAGCTTTGCCCAAATAACACAGTTGTTTTTAACAGGAAGCATATTTTGTATTAATTTCATTTTCAGGACTGTGTTTGAATTAAAGTCAAATAAAAACAACTCAGTTGCTCTAGCATATTTCAAGAGTGATCAACATGCCCATGTTGCTATGGCTACCGTATCCTGCAGCCTGCTGGAGAATGTTTCATCATGGCTGACAGACAGTTTTCAGAGCCCATAAGTAAACAGAAAAGGTCCTGAGTCCTTTCTACCAGTCCAGGTGATCTTGCTCAGAACAAGGATGCATCTTCCTGTTGTCAAGCCAAAGAACATGACACAGTAACTGACCAGGTCTCAGAAAGGTGAATTTAAGAAGATGGCTCTTGATCACTTGTGAAGTGCTCAAAACACTGCCTGGCACAGAACAAGGTGGCTAAAAAAACGTTAAACAAATACACAGCACCATGGCTGCCAAAACAGGTCTTGAAAGCACTGAGATTTTTGTAGTCTTATCAGAAGATGCTCAAACCATCTCTCACCTGAAGACAAAAAGGCAACAGTATTTCTCCCTGCCACTATCATTCCTTTCTTGACCTGAGTTCTTATTTGAAACAGAGCTCAGCAGCTCCATGCCTTGAACGTCTGAAGTGTCCTAGAATGCCTGTCCTTCACTGCACAAAGAACAAATGCTAGTTTCCCCCAGTGTGAGGAGAGCATGCCACCTTTTGGGTCGGTGGCATCTGCTTATTCAGCAATGACTCAATCCAGAGGTTCTTATAGCCTCCCTGAAGCCATGTGTGAGCTGTGAGGGTGCACAACCATGGACACACACAGAGGTGCACACAGCTAGGTCCTGACCACATATTTCCATCACTGACTTATATTCTGACATATTTTCTGACATAACTCCATTTGTTTCTTTATTTGAGCATTGCATAATCCCAAGAGAGCTCTCTAAGGAGTGGCATTTGAACTGTTTCATCCTTACTCTATCATCAGGACCCAGTATCTAGAGCTCAAAACTGTAACACGTACATACAATCATTGAGTAAATGAACAGATAACTCACTGAATATTCTTGCTGGTGTTTGTATTTCTGCCTCTGTTTGTTTGGTATTTCAAAACACTTTCCATTTTACACTTTGAGAGCCATCAATTCCATATAATCTGCTGTAAACCCTTAGCTATATTTCTGTGTATTTCTAATTTTTCCAAGGAGACTCTAAGCCCGTTAATACCATGGCACAGCTTGAAGCTGAGTATCACAGACTCTTGATGGCCAGCCTAAGAGCCATGGCCTATAAATGCTTGCCAACAAATGAGTGCAACAGATAAAGTGGGGCCTTAAATTAATTTTCTCGGTCACACATAGAGGGTTATCTCTACAAATAATCATCTTTAAAAAGGTCAGTGTGTGTGTGTGTGTGTGTGTGTGTGTGTGTGCGTGCGCGCGCACGCGCGCGCACGCGCGCATGCACATGCATGATACATATATCTGCATGTTTGCTATATTTCTCGTTCTAATTAAATGAAATTATTTTGCAACCATTTTCCCGTCTAAGAGTAGAACTGTAAAGAATAATGGTAAATGTTAAATCATCAAAGTTAGATTTCTTTAATTATAAAGCAGTGCTTAAAAAAAATAAAAGGTTTGAGTCATCTTTAAAATTCTCTGGCAGGGGTACAAACTCTATACTGAAAATGGCACTTATCTTAGTAAACACATTTCCACTGCAAGTGATTGGTCCCAATAAAGCAGTCCCTGAGCACAGAGCTGACATTTCTTCTAAATCTCCGAAGAGGAAAAAAACACATGAAAACTTAACAAGCACCAGAGACAAGGAAGCTTGAAAGGCTTCCTTTATTGGATAGGACGGTCTTCTAAGCACGCACGAGGTCGTCAGGGCACACCCTATTTTCTGACTTTAAATTCTTTGTAGTTTTCTTTCCCAAGACTTACTGTGAATTAAGTCATGGCCCTAAACATGTTTTTATTTTCTTTCTCCCTTTTTCTTTTAACTTTTTTTCCTGCCTCTCTCTTCTGTCTTTCTAAGATTATAAGTAAGTGGCTAGTTACATACAAACACAAATTCTATTTATCTCAGAAAGCTGGATTCTTGAGCGATGAGACAAATTGGCCAGTCATGTGCAGTGAAGTGGGGGGTGGGGGGGTGGGCATGCCACGAAATCCAGTGAATGCTGAATTATTTTCTAAAATAACTCTAAAATATAAAAAAAGACTCATTACATGAAGAGTCTATTTGGATAATCTATTACACTTGGAGAATGAGTTGAATTCGCATTCATATGACTCATTTATTCCTAGAGAAATAGATAAAAATTGTAAATCAACCTGAAAGGTTTGTAGAATTGATTTTTTTTTAAAAAAAACAGAGATGAATACATGAGATGTTAACTTCAAATTGAGACAACAGAAAATATGACCAAAGTAAGCCTTCTATTACTAATAAAAAAGAATAATAAAAGGAGGTAGAGGAGGAGGGGAAGGAGGAAGAGGAGGAGGTGCAAGAGAAGTGGTTGAGGAAAGAGGGGTGAGACTTATCAATGAATCTGGGTTAACAGGAAGAGCTGGTGGAAGTGGGACTGGGCTCCAAGGGAGTAACCGACAAAGGGTAGAAAATAGCCTGCTTATAACTGCATTTTCCCCACATACATATTGATCTCTCATTATATGTTGGGTACCATTCCCAGAATGCTACAGAGCAAGCAAAGGACTCCCCCGCCCCATGCAGCTAATAGTAGTAGGGCAAAGACCCACCCCTTCTCCAACTGAATTCAAAAGAGCCGAGCACAACTGCAAGTCTAGCTGGGATGGAAGACAGGGAGGGATCCAGCCTTCCCCTTCAGTTCTGAAGATTTTCCTTTGGGATGATGGCTAGAATTCCTCTTGGCTTTTCGAGATTTGAGTTGCAAACAGGGAGCCTCTTCTCAGAGTCTCCTTCTGTTCTCGCCATTATTAAACCACAGGGAGGCTGCTAACAACCATTACAAATCATAAGACTTCTCCCAAGTCTCTCAAGTGGGGCTCTCCTAATTACAGCCTGCAGGGGAGACCAGTCTTGACCCATTCACAATATTCCTAAAATGCAGAAAGAATTTATATCACACATGACTGAAATGCAGGCTTCTTCTAAGACCTAAGATCCCAAGTACACGTTCCTCTACCCATACACCCCTTGGAGTCAGCAAATGCCCCCCATCATCCCTCTCAGGGATGTATTCAATCAGGATCCTATCCCATCCGCAGTACCGGAACCTACAATAGCCAAGTTGATCCTTCAAATGACGCTACCGAGAAACAAAGCCAATTTTCCTGTTAAAAATGTGACTGTTGCCCTAATTTATCTGTTTCCTTGGCAGTGTTCTGGGTTAATTTATTGCCCAATAAAGCAAACAGAAGCAGGGCCGCAGAGTGGCAGAAGCCCACTGTCTTATCCAAGCACAAGCAGCCCGCCTGAGTCAGAAGCAAATGAACTACTGCAAACCTGTCTGCGAACCCTGACTTCATTTACTATCCCAGGGACACAACAGGAGACTGGTTTACAGGAGTTAGGGGGAGAGAGGGCGGTTAATAATTATCTACTGTCGGGAGACAGGGAGTGAATTTGGTCAGTGAGCCAATGGCCACAGGGTTTCTTCTTTTCTATTAGATAGCAAGCCTTCCTGCTACAGAACCAAAGGAGGAAGGGGACGGGAGGGCGGCACAAGCTCAGCCTTTTCCTTCCCTGCCGTCACTGCTGGCGGACTCGCCTTGCTTCCCTTGCAGCAAACACACGGCGGTTCATTGTAATCAGGTCGATGCTTTGGCGTGACTCCTGGGCAAGGAGGAGCTTAGGTGTGGAAGGGCTTTTCACTCAAGAATTTCAGGGGTGCTCACTGAGCAGACCCCATAGAAGGAGGTCCTTTCTACATGGAAGGCTGATACCTCCAGGGGGCTAGGCCAACGGCAGGCTCATGGGCTTCTGGTTTGCTTTTGGGTCCCAGTTTTGACTGAGTTACTGTGTCCAGAGTGGCATTGGGGAGCTTCTGGGGGCAAGAGGCAAAGGAAAGCAAACTTGGAAAAATCTGGGCTCCTGATCCACAGTCCACAGAGGAGGATATGTCCACAAAGGCAAAAGAACCAAACACCGAGCAGTAACACAGTCTGGATCCCAAAGCCACTGAACGCTATGAGGAGGAATCAAGATCAGCTACCCATAGGCCTGTGTTGTAAAGAGGAAACCACACTCAGCACAGGATGGATTTACACCATGTCTTACTATGAATTAGACACTTGGAGACTGAAAGAAAAGGAAAAGTTACAGAGGTTCAGGGGGGCCTGTCTTTCACTTGCTACAGGCTATAGTGGGCATGCCTGGCCTAACCTTTTCCTTGCCATATAAACCCATCACCCACATGGGATCATCTTCAGGATGATGTCACATATACTTGACAGCCACCATCATTTGGCTCTGCGTAACTTACTCAACCATCTGGCCTTCAGATTCTTTTTAAAAACAGCGCCTCTGATTTGCAGATCAGAGATGTAGGGTCATAGATGTGGGTTTCGACATAGATCAAGGCTTGGTAGGTCTAGTAGCATCACTGCACCATCCAAGGAGGTTCTTAACAACCCTCAGCCCACACTGAGCCCTTCATATGCCCCCTTCTTCCCACATTCCTTGTGGCATTGTGGCATAGTACCATGCTTACTCTGTTCTTCTGTGTTAAGTGCCCTTCTCTTTCCTTTGCTTTGTTGTCCTTGTGCTTTGGCCATTGCTAAGTAAAATGAGTTATTTGAGCACAAGGACCATGGTACAAGACAGTGATCAGATAACCGGGATGGGTACTAGGTTCCTAACAGAGGGATGATACAGACATAGCAGACATGCTAGACACACTACACTGATTTCCATCAATAGCAGGAAGGCACATGGATTTTGTCCTCACTGTGCTTCTCGGAATCATTCATTGCTGTGATTATCCATGTAATATTTGTGGAAAGCAGTTGACACGGGTGTGGTGGCTAAGACTCATTTTGTCAGTTTGATGGGATCTAGAATGACCTAGGGCAACAACCTCTAGCCCTGTCTGTGACTCTCCTCCTTCTCTTCTAGACTAGGTTAATTGAGGAGGGATGGTATGCAGTGTGGGTCGAGCCATTCCATAGGCTAGGGTGGAGTAAAACAGGAGGGGCGGGCTGAGCAGCAGCAGCAGCCATCTCTCCCTGCTTCCTGACGGTAGAAGCCATGGGAACAATTGTCTCCCACTCCTGCCTCCCTGCCTCAGAGGCCATGATGGGTTATCCCCTCAAACCATGGACCAAAGTAAAACTTGTCTTCTCCAAGTTGCTGTTTTCACCTTGTCATGGCAACAGGAAAAGTAAGTAATAAAGTTAGTAACCGGAACAGTAGAAAGAATAAGGAGGATGACTACTGTGCTCGATTCAAGGTGTTATGAGTACTGTCAATCCAAGATTTAAGCAGATGGAACCAGTATCAACCCAGAACTGAATCCACTGAGGGTGGGTATCCAAATGGCTGTAAATGGGCCCAGTGTGATAATATACCAACAACACAATAAATATAAATAGGAGTGACTGTAACAAATATATAACAGATTATAATATAACATTAATAGAAACCAAACTATAGTACACATTTATACTCTAAATATTCTATTTATGTTACCTCATTTAACCACCACAAACATTTAACTAACTCTACTTAGTGGCTAAGGGAGCTAAAACTCAAGACTGTCAGGTAATTTCCCGCCCCCCCCCCCCACCTCACAGTCACTAAATGGCACACACCTAGGACTTTCACCCAGCCCTTCCTGTGCTGCCAGATAACTGCATGGCTGTTCTCTCTGGGGTCTCCATTCAGGGTCAGCAGAGATGTTTGCAGCCAACTGCCCTTGCTTTTGTTCTCCCTGGGAGAAGGTTTTTCCGTGTCCAGGGAAGAAGAGGGGAGAAGAGGAGCCAATAGCATCCTACCAGAGCTTTTAAGACTGTGTTCTAGGTACTGATTGAAAGAAGATGACCCTTCTGTGGGACTCAGATCCCAGAGGCTCACAACAACGTCGAGCACAATATAGAAGCTATTCCATGATCACGTCTCCATGATGTCGCTGTGCCTGGATAGGATCACCTGTCCAGAAAACGGATTGTGTTTGTCGATATTCTAACCATCTAGTGCCAATTCTGAAAGGAGAGAAATTCACAGGGGGACCTCAGTTGTTTTTCCAACACTGCTTGTCAGAGTTCCAGAGATGCTGTGACCGATCCAAACACCAGTACTCAGGTTCTGCTACCAGCATCTGGTCTCCAGGAAGTTGAGGGTAATATTCATCCCGGAACTTAGGACTTCTGCAGTCATTAAAAAGACCCAGAGCAATTTTCCACATAACTGACTCTGCCACCAAAATAGAGCCTTCAGGCCAGCTTCTCACCACTGCACTGGCACAGACACATGTCACCGTCATCTTCCACAGAGTTTCTGCAGTGTCCTAGAAGCTGTTCTTGTTCCTGCCTTTGACCCTAACTGCTACAGTAATGGGGAAGCAGTGTGTTGCTGGTACTGATTTTTCAATGTGCCTCTTTCTACCATCATCTACCATGGACACAGGATATTGAACCTTCCTTTTTCTAAGGATTGAAAGGAAACCAGAGCACCAGAGATCTTCACTTTGCATATAAATAAGTGCAGGTTTTTATCCTTCCTCAAATCAATGTCAAGAGCCGTTCATGCAGCTCACATCCCACCACAGCCATCCCCATTCAAAATGAGCACCGCATATTCCTCCCGCCTATCCCCTGGCAATATGTATAGAATTGCATGCTCTGTTGCAAACCCTTATGGCTATCTTTGTAACTTGGCATGAGTGTAGATAATTGGAAAAGAATTTGCTCAGCACCTACTGTGACTCTGACACCTGCTAGGTGCTATAAAGCACAACAAAGAAACATAAAATGTAATTCTGTCCTTCCAAGAATACACATTGCCCATGGGGAGACAAATGAATACTCCACAGATGCACAGACAACCTTATCAGATTGTGTAGGGCTGAATGGGAGTATCAGGCACAGAGCTAGATGATAAACACCTCAGGAATTGAGAACAAATCAGCAGTGTGGCCAGGCTGGCTGGCTGGGGGAAATTCCCTGTCTAACACAAGCAAGGTGATCAATATGTGATATACAAATGAGTCTTAGCACCAGCTCCCCAAAGGCAGTCAATACCGAGTGCTCAGAACTCAAAGGCTTCTGTAGTTGAATGCTCTTGCAAAATATAGTAGTCTCAACCCAGGATTCTAGAAATGCACCATGACAGAATTATCACTATGAAGACCAAATTTGCTCTCTCTGCCATACTGCCCGCCCCCCCCAACTACAACAATTAAAGCACAGTATATAGGATGTAGTGTGATGGAAGTTCATAGTCAAAAGACTTGGGTTGTTCAAGAATATTCCAAGAAGGAAACTGAAGGACTGTAAAATCGTGAATGCATCACAGAAAGAAAGAAAAGTAAATACTGCATTTGTGAGCCTGCGTCCCTCTGCTGCCTGTTTTTCTTAGGTGAAGTGGCTCCAATAGACACAGCATATTACATTGCTGATCTGTTATAGATGGTTCCACAGAAGCGGCTTTTCCTCATAGAGTGAGGTTATACCCCAGAAACCCATGTGATTAACAGGAAGAGCCAATTCTAGATAAGGTGGCCTCAGAAGTATTCTCATATCTCTTCTTCATAACCCATACCTCCTTTTTTTGCCATCTGTAGTAAGTACAGCTGAGAGATTCCATTAAGTTTTGGTGAGACTAGTTTTGGGCTGTCTGATAAGTCTATGAAGACAATGTGAACTCTGCTACATTCTCAATAATGACCACATTAACCATTGTTATGGCTTAAATCTGTTACAGACTCAGCCTTTGAATGCTTAGTCCCAGCTACTGGTGCTACTTTAGAAGGCTCTCAAAACTTTGGAACATGGGTATCGTTGAGGACATCCTTTTCCTGGTCACTTTCCTACTCTCTGCTTCCTGGTTGGCCATGTTGTCCTTTTCCACATGGTCCCACTTCCACAAGGCCCTCTCCAAGTACACAGGACCAAACGACTAACACCTGAACTGTCTGAAGCTGGAACCATGGTAAATCTCTCCTTCTTAGGCTGTTTTGATCACAGCATCAGGGGAGGGGAAACTAGCTAATACTGGAGACAAAGAAAGCTGGGGCTGAGTGCTAGAGGCTTCTTATGATACATTTTTTTCAAAGTCTGCACGCGTGTGCGCGCACACACACACACACACACACACACACAATATAGCATTTGGAAACATTTCCATGAAGACCTCCTGCCTGCTAAAGGAGAAATTAATAATGGGAAGAAAGAAGAGATTGAAGATCTAGAAGACAGCTCCATCCAGGCAGTCCCAACCTCCCACTGGTGGTAAAGGGCAAGGCTTAGGTAATTAACAATAATACCTAGCTGTTAACTGGTACCTTTCATCAGGGAGCCTCAAATGAACTTTACAAACATTATTAAAAATATGTAATTTACTGACTCAGAGAGGTAAAGAGATAAATAAAAAGCCCAACACTCATAAAAGAAAGGCCAGGGCAATTTAAGAATAAAATCCAGGGGCTAGAGAGATGGTACAGCAGTTACAAACACTTGCTGTTTTTACAGAGGACTAGGGTTCGGCTTCCAGCACCCATATGGTACGTTACAACTCTCTGTAACTCCAGTGCCACTAGATTTGATGCCCTCGTCTGGCCTCCATGGGTACACATGCAAACATACTGACTTATGTATATGTATAATCATATACATACATTTACAACATCTTTTATAAAAGTAGAATAAAATTGAGATGTTTCCCACCAGACATTGATTTGCCAGCTACTTCATTCAAACCCCACCAATCACAGTCCCTTCAAATTTTTTCAGATTCTTCCATGTCCAGTAGACTATCATTGATGTTTGTCCCAACTGGAAGAACAGGCTTACCAGTTTGCTGGAGGCATGACCCATCCATCACTCACTGCTGGAAACACACGATACCATAGAAAGGAGGACATGGTAGATGTCAGGTCATATCCCTCTGTTTATGTGATTCTTACTTTATAGAAGTCATTTCACAGTTCTATATCAGAGATAGATCACAGCACCTCAAACAATTCCTATTTACAGACTTGAAAATTGTGCCCTGTTCAGGAGTGGATCCGGTGGCCACTCCATCTACTGGTGCAGGGACAGTTTCCCCTCTCTCCCAATGCACTTTAATATTCCCAATCTATCTATATGACTGTTTAACCAATTATGATATCTGCCTGGTTTGCCCATTGACCAAGCAACAGGATAGAATCTTTAGCATCTATTGACTTTGCTATCTGGAACTGGTGAGTTGACCCTTTTGTGAAAAATATATATATTTTTAGCATCAATGAGACCTCAGAAATGCTACAAAGTTAGAAATGTTGATGGGAGCAGCAAGAGATGTTGGAACTCAGATGGACGGTGGAAGAAGCAGGTTGAAAACTCTCCTTGTTTGCGGAGACACATAGCTCTCAGAGTATGAACTCTGCAAGTTCCCCTTCATCTAATCCACAGATTAGAGACTCTCTAACTTGGTCCTCTAAGTTGTCACCACCTCAATCTTCCTTCAAATAAAAGACCTGTTAACTGTACTCAAGACCTTACCATGCCTGGGGCTTGGCAGGCTGTCATTCAGAGGACTGCCACAAGCCATTTACAAAGCCTTCAGATGGAAGACAGTCCCTCTCTGTTATCCATCGGTTGGTATTTGTGTCCCTTCCTCACTTGTGCATTTATCTGGGCACACCTGTGCACAGTTTAACTGTATATAGTCCCACATAGTAGGTCTGGATAGAATACTCAGAATTCAGAATCTGGAAATATAACAAAAACATGAAGCCAGAGACATCTACTGCTCAAAGGGGCAAGAGAGAATCTGTAAGGTTTGAATGTTGTACAGAGCCATATTGGGGTGTCTTGCCACTTGGTAGGAACTTGACATTGGCCAAGGTGAACTTCCTCTCCCAGCCTTTGTTCAGCAGGGATTTCTGTGCTATTCAGGATTCTGCTTCACCTAGGGTGGAGTGCTCAGTGTGAAGGTGAAGTTCCTCCAGATAAGCAGGTGACCCGCCCAGCTGCCTGAGCAGTGGAGCCAACACCCAACGAACAGCCACACAGGAGTCTGGGGGGAGGGACTCACCCAAACTGTTAAATTGTCAGACCTCCATTAAACTTTGGCCTTGATCTGTAACCTATTGTCCTGGCCCTCTTTCTTTTCGCCCTTCCCCATCCATCCCTCGGCTTCTGTTCCAGGAACCCAGTTTGCAGTAGCCGCAGGCAGCAACAGAATGTTGGTAGAGAACTGATGAAAGTCACTGACTATGAGGACCACTCAGAAACCATATACACTTTTCAAAGGGTCAAGAAGTCTATGAGTAGTGGAGAAGACTGTTCAATGCCACACAAGCATGGGAGCCTGGGTCTGATCCTCAGGGTACACATAAAAACAAGGCATGGCTAACATGCCTGTAGCTTTAGCATTGTGGGTGAAGCCAGGGAGATTCCAGATCCATGGAACTTGCTGGCCAAAGAGGCCTAGTCAAAATGGTAAGCTCTGAGTTCAGGGAGAGACCCTGTTATCAAGGAAATAAGGAGGAGAGTGAGTAAGAAAACAGGTTACTTGATGTTTTCATTTGGCTGCTGAATATAAGCAGGGACATCCAGATACATGCACACACACACACACACACACACACACACACACACAAACACACCCGCGTGCCCACACACACACACACACACACACACACACACACACAGGCATATGGATATACATGAGTATCTGAGGGGCAACATAAAGAAATGAAGTACTAATACTTGCTACAGTGAAAACAGACTGAAAAAATACACACTACATGAAAAAGAGACAGACACGAAAGAGTACATACTCTATAATATATACTGAGGATGTATTGCATCTACAGTGGACACTCAGAGTGAGCATGTCTGTAGAAACAGTTGACTGGGCACCCGACACTGGATGGCCAGTACTGAAGGAGCCAAGAGGCAGAGAGACCCTGGCACAGATGAGTAGGCAGGGAAGCCCCTTGTTCTGTTCTGAAGTCCTTACTACAGACTGGACCTACATTCTTACTTTGAATTGCTACCACTTGGCCTTTCTCCTTAGCTTCTTCCTACTTTCCTCCCATTACCACTTTAATGTACAGGGTAGTCAGAGAACAGATCTGGGAACAGGCTCACTTGCTATCATGGTGCCGAAACTAAGCTTCTAGATACTTCCCTTCTGTCAGTCCATATTGGGCTGTCCTTAAATATCCTATGGCAAGCGCTTCCCCTTCCACATGGAGGGTTCTCATTCTCCTCCTCTGGCCAGGCTTCTTATTGTCCTGATTTCCAGCCCAAGGATTCTCCTTAGTAAGCTTTGATGACCTTTGACCCCTTGGCTCTCACAGCATGCAACACACCTGTGTGTGAATAGACATGTTTAAGTTCCTATGGTTAAACAGGTAAGGGATTGTTTGTTGACTAGGTGTGACCAAGGACGCTAAGGTGGTTCTTCTACGAGATAGCTGTGCATATGTTCTGCCTTGGTGGGGTCCAGATCTACAGCCCCCCTGCCCAATCCAGTCCCAGACTCCAGCCTGTATCAACAAAGCTAGAGCATAACTAAGAAACATAAATGGCACCATCATTGCTTCCCTGAAGCTAAATATACTCTTTAGTCTAGAAAGAAGAGTATCCCAATTTACAGATCAGACCAATGAGGACCACAGCTCTTTTCTGGAAGAAATCATAGTGGAAAACATGAAAGATTTGGAATACACAGGCTTCATATAAATTCCAGCCTTTTGCTAGACTGTCGGTTCTATTTTCTAAGCTTTTATGATGGAAGGATTGAAAGAGATGAGTATACACCTGCACAGTCTCTGCCACCCATAGATGCTCATCTTCATTGGCCAAACATATTCCATAAAGCACACATATTTTCTCTTCTACCAGTCCCCCAAATGCCTGCTTAGAACGTCAAGCCACGTGATTTTCACTGGACAAGGAGAGGAAGCAGATGGGTGCTCGTTTCCATTTCAGCCAGCAGCCAACCATATTCTGCCAGCAAGTAACCTCAATGGCCCCACTAACCAATACGGTACCTGCGGGGCATGACAGCTTGACAAGGACACTATTCCCTTTCAGGTTCCTGGGAAAGCCAAGCACATTCCAGAGACTCTTTATATACTGGTTGCACAGACACACTCACAGTTAAAAACACAGGTAGTTTGGCTAAGAATTCAAGGCAGGTGTTGGAAAGCAGGATCCTTCACACTGGGGAAGACTGCCTTGACACTCGCGAGTGAATCCTCACCCCTTAGCACTTCACAAATGCTTGAGTCTTTCTTGTGCACTGGATCCTAAGAAGGGTACCAGGGATAAAGCTGTAACTGGGAAATCAACAATAGCTGCTTTGGGGGAACTTATTATAATGAGGGAACTAGAGAATGGCCCTAGAAATTTGGACAAAAGTCAGCATGACCAGAGCCCCAGAGCCCACTCAATAAGAGGAAACATGATTCACAGGTTTATGGAAAGCCAAAAAGGGTTCCAAGTGGCTTGCAAATATTGCTTGATCTTCAGGCAGAAGAAACAGGGGACACTAGTGTTCTTGACTGAATTTGTGCATCATGAATACACATGCATGTAGTTCCCACAGAGACCAGCAGAGGGCATCGGGTTCTTCTCCCCCACCCCCACCCCCACCAGAACTGGAGTTACAGATGGTTCCTTGTGAGCCACCTGTGTGTGCAAGGAATCAAACCTGGTCCTAAGGGCTACATGTGCTCTTAATTTTGGAACCAGCTCTATAGCCTCAGCTAGTCGTTAAAATGGGCTAAGGTTGACACAAGACTATTATGGTGCTAAAATTAAAGCAGAACCAACCCCAACTTTTTTCATATACTCATTTTTTTGGATATATTCTTTATTTACATTTCATTTCCCTTTTCCTGATTCCCCGCCCCCCAAAGGTCCCATATGCCCTTTTCCCTCCCCCTGTTCCCCCATCTTCCCCTTCTTACTTCCCTGTTCTGGTATTCTCCTATACTGATGCATTGGACTTTCCAGATCTGGGGTCCACTCCTTCCTTCTTCTCGGACATCATTTGGTATGTGGATTGTCTTTGGTGTTCCAAGATTCTAGGCTAATATCCACTTATCAGTGAGTGCATACCATGGGTATTCTTTTGAGACTGGGTTACCTCACTTAGTATGATATTCTCCAGCTCCATCCATTTCTCTAAGAATTTCATGAATTCATTGTTTCTAATGGCTGAATAGTACTCCATTGTGTATGTATACCACATTTTTTGTATCCATTCCTCCGTTGAGGGACACCTGGGTTCTTTCCAGCTTCTGGTTATTATAAATAAGGCTGCTATGAACATAGTGAAGCATGTATCCTTATTACATGCTGGGGAATCTTCTGAGTATATGCCCAGGGGTGGTATGGCAGGGTCCTCCAGAAGTATCATGTCCAGTTTTCTGAGGAACAGCCAGACTGATTTCCAGAGTGGTTGTACCAGCTTGCAGTCCCACCAGCAGTGGAGGAGTGTTCCTCTTTCTCCACATCCTCACCAACACCTGCTGTTTCCTGACTTTTTAATCTTAGACATTCTGACTGGTGTGAGGTGAGATCTCAGGGTTGTTTTGATTTTCATTTCCCTAATGACTAATGATGTTGAACATTTCTTAAGGTGTTTTTCAGCCATCCAAAGGACCTCCACATAAAACCAGACACACTGAAACTAATAGAAAAGAAACTGGGAAAGACCCTTGAGGACATTGGCTCAGGGGGAAAGTTCCTGAACAGAACACCAATAGCTTATGCTCTAAGATCAAGAATAGACAAATGGGACCTCATAAAATTACAAAGTTTCTGTAAAGCAAAAGACACTGTCAAAAGGACAAATCGGCAACCAACAAATTGGGAAAAGATCTTCACCAACCCTACATCTGACAGAGGGCTAATATCCAATGTATACAAAGAACTCAAGAAGTTAGACCCCAGGAAACCAAATAACCCTATCAAAAAATGGGGTACAGAGCAAAACCAAACTTTTATCTGAAGGGCTGGGCACAGTTCTGAAATCTTCTTCAGGAGAGACTGTTATGCTAGGGGAAAAAAACTGAATGAAATACCTGCATTATTTTCCCACAAACATCTGTAATTGCCTTTTAAAGAATCCTTAAATTAGAGTTATAATAGCTCATGATAAACATTCATTTATTTCTTACAATATCAGAGAATAGGCATGCCATGTCGAATATTTTCCTGTTGTCTCATGAATTGGGTTTAAGTGGCCTCATTTATCATGAATTTCGGGATGCTTTAACAACTTGTAGAATGAGTTAATTATGTTCTTAGAGGTTTAATAAGATCCACCAATTTAAGTAATAATCTGACGGTCTCAGAATTAGCTCAGGAAAGTTTTTAAAATAAGGCATAAATGCATTTGGCTTAGCCGACTATGAGTGTACTCATCGGAAGTATATATTCTATAATCTACAACATCGTGAATAGGGAAGGACATGGTGGATAGACTTTGAATCAAATCCCTTTAAAAAAAATCATTCCTATCAACGGATAAATATTGATGCATACCTGAGCCAACAGTTTTCAGAGCCCAGGGGCTCTAGTTGCCCAGACTGTTCGGGAGAGAGTAATAAAACCTCGTCTACATATAATGAGTCCACTGGGGATTCCAGGAAATGGACTGATTTTTCAATAGGCAGTGAGGAGAGAGAGGAGGGGACATTGACCTGGAGATCAAAATGGGATGTCATGTCCTGCAGAGATTAACCTTGGGCTCAGTCATCCAAGTGTAAGGTGGTAGGAATCTTTTTCTTTCTTCTTGTTTAAAAAAAAAGTTATGTGTTCCTGCATGCTTACAGGACAATTTTCCATGTACATGTACATGCATGAGCACAGGCATGAAGAAGCCGGGGGCCTTCAGGAACACTTTACACCTCCTTCAGTGGCCTCTGACATACCAATTAGTGTGGCCAGTGAGTCCCAGGGAACGCCCCACCTCTACCTCCTCAGCATGGGGTTGCAGGCCTCTGGCATTACACCCAACATTTTCCCATGGGTTCTGGGGATTTGACTCAGGTTATCATGCTTGGAAGACAAGCATTTACTTACCAAATGATCTATCTCCACAGCCCTTTTTTCTTTAACACAGTTTTGTTCTTTTCTCTCCCTACACTCTCAAATTGAAAAACAACAACAACAGCAACAACAACAAAACAACTTTGGAAACAAGCTGGAGTAGCTTGGATCTTTTCTTAACACACTCCAAGTAGCTGTTCTGTCCTAGGTAAGGTGACAGAAGAGGGCCAGGCAGAGAGCTCACATTGCCTATGAGTTTACACGTTGGTTCTGTTCCTCAACAATCATGTGCCATTGGAAAAGTAAGTCTCCTTCTTTTTAAAATAAGGCGATTGGCACAATGCACATCTCATCCCGGCTGCCCAATGTGTAAACAAGATGAATAAACGTGCTTACTTAGAAATACGCCGACAGTTGTTGCGGTTCACAGCTGGAGGGAGGAATCAGCTCTTATCCCCCTAAAATCTAATGATCATCATGGCCTTTCCCAGCTGTCACACACCGCAAACCCCGACAACATGCTTACAACGAGTTTCTTCCCGCATACTTAATCATGTAGACTAGTTTCCTTCTAATTTTGTTTGTGGTGGAATTTTCTAGGCGCTGGGATTAACTGAATTCTACCTCCCCTACCTGTCACATCTGCTCTAGCCAAAGCATGTGACAATGCCTAGTCCAGGAAGGGGATAGGTGACGGGAGAAACCAATTTAGGATGCTCAGTTGGATAACAGTTCATTCATACGGACAAATGGGAATTCCTTATCTGGCCTGTGGACCGAGCAAAAGGCAAAACTCAAAACGATCTCTGAGCATACACAAAAATATATTTACTGAGTCACATTTTTTCCTAGACAGCATCAACATGAGGAGAGTCTACAAGGAGACAGAGGTTTCCTGGGGCAGGGTACCCGAGCCCAGCACATGAACAAAGGCAGGAGGCTCGCAGTCCTCTCCTCCCCTAGCACCTCGCATTTGTTGGCTCAGAGGGCTGACAGGTCCCGGGATCCCTCATTGTGCGGGCGGCAGGCTCTCAAAGCGGAGGGAGTCACCACTGCCTTATCTTCAGCTCTCTATTAAGGAACTTGTCACCACTAAGCCAGGTCGTTAGTCACAGGGACAATTTGACAGAAAGGCCCAATAGGGGACAACAAAATAGCATGGATGAACTGGCGAGTGACCCAGTAACAAAGAAGTCTGTTATCACTCCCCTCCCCCTCTCACCGTTGGGAAATGGATAGCTCCCGTGAAACATGTGGTCCAGTTAAGAGAATGCCTCTTCTGAAGACAGGGGTGTCGTGCAGATAAATGAACACAGCAGAAATATGGTCAATACACAAACTCCATCTAAAAACAAGCACTGTCTCTCGCTAGCAATTTTGGGTCGTGTTGACCAAACATTTCATTACTGTTGTCTGGGCAAGGCAGGAGAATTCAAGTTAATAGAGATTCCCAGTCAACAGAGTGTCCAAGAGAAGATGGTCCATGAAGCTAATCAATCTGCTCTGCAGTGTAATCAAGGGAACACTCCAGGCCTGGAGGCCTCTGGGCACATCGCCTTTACAGACATCACTTTTTACCCCACAGAGAGAACTCCTCTGATGATCATCAGTTCTCAACCTGAACAGGACAACCTAAGAGTTGTGGCCAAATCTGGAGTCTCCCAAGTTAGCTTCTAATGAAGGTCTCGTTGCTTGATGTACATTTGTTGACTCATTTGATCTTGTAGTAAGCCAAATGGGGGCATGTGATTACCATCCCCACTTAACAGGTCGGGAGGTCAGGACTCAGGAAGGTTGGCAATAGAGCCAACATCCACCCAGTCATCAGACAAGCAGATAGTCTGTATCTAGAATTGCTCCCCAACAACTGCATACCTCAGAATCTAGTGACTCTCCATAGGATTTCATGGGGTAGAAAATATGGTGCAGTTGATCAAGGGCTTGCCATAGAAGCATGAAACCCTGAATTCAAGACCCCAGAAGCAACACAAGAGCCAGGCATGGCAATTAGAGATAGTGATATCTTCAGAACTCATTGGTCAGCCAGTTGTGCCAAAATGGTGAGTTCTGGGTCCAGTGAAGAGACTCTGTCCCAAAGATTAAGGCAGAGAGTGCCTGGGGAAGACACTTGACATAAACTTCTGGCTTCCACACATACATATACAATACCACAGATGTGTATGAGTGTATGTGTGTGTATGTATATGTGTGTGCACTAGTATGCTTGCATGCATGCCTGTATGCACGTGCACAATTAAAAGAGTGACTCTGGCTGGGTGGTGGCGGTGCACGCCTGTAATCCCAGCACTTGGGAGGCAGAGGCAGGTGGATTTCTGAGTTCGAGGCCAGCCTGGTCTACAGAGTGAGTTCCAGGACAGCCAGGGCTACACAGAGAAACTCTGTCTCAAACAAAAAATAACAACAACAACAACAACAAAAAGAGTGACTCAGAATAACTATTTGTTGTATGTAGTACATTAACTGCCTAACCAACAAAAGAAAATCTGAGACTTTAAACAAAGGGCTATTCTGACTGTACAACAAGCTTTCTAGAGAGGCAAAGAAATACAGTTTCATAACACATACATTTGTGTCTCAAAAATGAGTATAGGATGACTGCTGTTTGTCAAAGATAAGGTGACATGTCTACATTTACGGACATGGCATCAGAGCCTATGACTCCTCCCTGCTTTGAGAGAGAACCAGTTACCTGTTCTTTTTTTTCTGGGGGGGGGGGGCAGGTAAGAGGAGAGGAGGACCAAATCCATGCTTGGCAGCAGTGACAGCCCTGAACCTGAAGCAGAAGGGAATAAAGTGACAGATTTATCTCTTCCAGCTCCCTGGGAGGTCTTCTGGTGGCTGTCAGACAGAGATTCCCCAGATCTGCTCTCCCAATTACCTCTGTGACAGGCGAAACTCACTGAAACCTGTCTGTTTCCACCTGGAGCCAATCTGTCTCCTATTCTAATGCAGATAGCTCTATTCTCCCAAAGGCTGGGACGCCCAGAAAGTGTAAGAGGATGTCCAGGTTCCAGTAAGCATCTCGGAGTTCCAAATGCTGATTACCAACAGACATCTGGAACCCCAGCTGGCCTCCCTGTGTGCATGCATCTGTCAACTGTACTCAGGTAAAAGACTGGGCAGTGGCAAAGTTGCCAGGGGCCACTAGGTGTCAGTATCTGGGACAGAAATAAAGAACATCTAAGAATCAAGTCTTGGAGGAAGAAAGATGTCATTTAAGAAGCCATCTAAATTCTCCCAAGCTTGAGCAAAAGGAACGAACAATGACCCACTACACAGGACCCCAAAAGATGTCTACTGTTCTAAATGTAGAAACAGTCAATCTAACCAAGGCCTGACCTAGAGGATTACCAAGGCTCCTTTCTGTTATGGTTTAATGGATGCTATTTCAACATGGAACAGAATTAGCAGACATAGTTTAGTAATATAAATAGAAGGGACATAGAATCCTTAAAACACACATCATATAAACATTTTCCTTCATAATAAAACACATGGCCCAACATGAATATTCTAGTGTGTCTTTTCCAATTTCTGCCATCAGGTAGATGAATTTTACTGATTCTCTTCGGCATGGATTTTAGCACCAAAAATACAAACAAACACCCATAAAAGAAGCTAGCCTCAAAGGGTCACATAGTGTAACCTCTAATTATTTGACCTTTGGAGTCTCTACTTGTTCATTTATTGAACAACTATTAACTATCATTATATATACAGCAAAGCTTCCCTCAAAGCTATAATCTGGAGACCCTGGGTGTCAGTATTATAAGCATGCAACAACATTCTACTGAAATTCTCTCTCTTTTTTAAATTCTCTAAAAGACAAAACTATAGTAGCGTATGGTTGCCAGAGATTAGAGTCTTGTGGGTAAAGTCATCCTTCAATGATTACATGCTGATCATGGTGGAGGCCCTGGGTACACACAGATGTGCCAAATGTCATAAACTGGCATACTAAACAACAAACAAACAAAACAACAGAAAAACCCACAAGTCATTATTAACTGCACAATAATTTTTTAAAAAATGAAAATGCTTAAAAAGCTCATGAACGAGCTAGCTGCTCTTGTTGGGTTCTTAACATTAGTTAACATTTAGAACACTACGGATGAGATATTCAGGGTTTTAAAGGGATGCAGCTGAGCTAGAGGCTAGATGGAATGACATAAAGTGGTTTGAAAATGCGAAGGGCATGGAAGAGGGCAGAGGTGTGGTAGTGGGGCCACAAGAAGTCAGATTGGTCTGTGTCTTCCCGCCCGAGGACCGACAGCCCAAGGTCTGTGTTTCCCATCCTCCTGCCAGAGATCCACTGCCCTTGAACCTTAGCGTCTGTGCATATGGAAAGCCTCCTCTAGGAGGAGGTAAGTCTTCCTACATATTATTTCAATGCAGTTATTCAAGTGCAAAGGCCCACAGTTGAGAGTCGGGCTATTTTCTACCAACTCTCTAAATAGGACAAATTTGTCCTTCAAAACTGCAAAAAACGAAGGTCATGAGTGAAGCCTGATGAGATTGTGGTCTTGTGGGAAATTCCACTTTCCGGTGGCTCTGTTGGAACCTCTGAAGAACGGCTCAATGGCTCTGCCTTTGAAAATGCAGGGAACAAAGATACTCAACCAGTCCTTTTGAAAGGCGAAGGGGATGTCATCCTAAGCTTGATTGAACGTGGAGCTGGGATCTGCAGGGGAGAGGTGAACTGACTTGAAAGGTGTAGCGCTTTTTCTCACCAGTGTCTCCTGAGGCTGTCCAGGACAGCCTGCAGAAAGGTCTAGAGATTCAATACACAGTGTATCTGCCAGACACATAGCAGTCTTCAAAATGAGTCCTTCCCCTACCCCGCTGTCATATTAGTGATGTGGACAACACAAATCCAAGCAGGCACACACATGCACATGCATGCACATATGCATGAACACACACACACACACACACACACACACACACACACCACTCAGGAACATTCCTCTCATCTTTCAGTCACATTCATTGCTCCTGGTTTTACACCCAGTCCAAAAGGCTGTCACCTTCACTTCTGTTACTCAATTGAGTTACTTCCCAAGAAATGCCTTAATTACAGGCTGGTGTCATTGTGCCATTAGAGGTTTCCACTGAAGTCCCTGGCCACTAACCTACTGAGATTTTTCTATAATAGATGGTACTTACAAAGCTTTGATAGAGCACCGGTCAAACCTAACATTTAAAAAGGAAAAACTATCACTTCTCAGTGTTCAACCCTTATATGCGAAGCTCCCCATCATACCTACCTTAGTATAAAGAGGTAAAGAGAAAAGAAAATGATATTGAAGCAGAAAACAGTTTTTTTTTTAAATGTGGACAAGCCTTATGGGAAAATTCATGGGAAAATCTGTGATGGCTCCTTTAGAGGGGCAGTGTCAGCAGATGGAAGAGCGATGTCAAAAAATGTCAGCAGCCTCCTTTGCTCCAATCACATGCCTCCATGAAGAACACCAGCAGAAGGGGAGCTGCCATACATGCAGAGAACGGGCTGAGCTACTAATTGGTACCTAAGGGTGGGGCCCCTGACCTCTTTGCCCGTGATTTGGAGGAAAAGAATGACCACTTTCAAGTGCATTGATGTGCTGTCGTTTTACTTGGGTGCTTTCATGCATTACTTCATACTGAAGCCACAGTGTTCTTATTTCCACCTTATGGATAATTCCAGAAGCCTGTATGTGGGGTGAATATCTTGGAGCCCCCAGATAATAATGCCTAAATACATGGATGGGGTTCATTCCCAGTTGCCTTCCTCCCATAACACCCTGACTTCAAGGATATAAAATCCTGGGCTCCTGGAAGATTCCCAAACGTTGCAAATTTTGAAACTGAACCAAGGAACGCAAGTTTAAAATTGTCTTCAAAGGAATCCCTTAAGGAACACAATACTGCTCGTATAAAAGCATCAGTGGGCTCAGATGAAAGAGCTCATGACACAGCAGTATTTCCAGAAATAAGACTCTTCTCTCCTAGGGGAAGAAGAGCCAGGAGGTACACCAAGCTCGCAGCCTGCTAGGGAAAGAACGGGATACTACAGAACCCCAGCACTCAGAACTTGGGGGCGGGAGTGGGGGATTGTGTCTGGGGTGCCACTGTCAGATGGAATGGGTCCTTTGTGAGAGCTGACATTGGAACTGACTTGGAGCAGGTGTGTCCCACGTCTTCATTCTGTGGTTGCTCACTGAGGAGGTCAGAGTGCAGATGAGTTGGTAGTGTGCTTGCCTGGAGCATGCAAGAAGGCCTTGGAGGTGACTCTTGGAACCACATGAAACTGCGGTGGTCCATGCCTATAATCCCAGCGCGCAAGGGATACAAGTAGTTTAAGGTCATCTTTGGCTCCACAGAGAGTTAAAGGTCAGACCGGGTTATGCGAGATACTGTCTTGAACAATACAAATCAAACCTCTTACTTTCTCAGAACCGTTGTTTGCCGATCAGGGACCCTGAGTGAAGCTGGTGATGAAGTCCCAGTCATTAGACTGTTCTTACACTGCTCCCCCACCACTTTATCTGGCTCTTGTCTTGAGAGTTTAAGCTACAAGAGCTGTTTCTGAGGTACCCTTGCCAACTATTCATTTTGGTTCAGCCAGTAGAGGTAGCCTCCAAAAGGAAGGGACAGACAAGCTGGAGTCCACCTGCCTCTCTCCCTTCTTTAGCAGTAATGGGTCTCCTCCATGATCCCCCGACCCCCTTTTTCTGAAATTTGAGCTCTAACCCTTCTCCTAATAAAATGTATCATGTCCTATGGTTTTTATTTATTTATTTATTTATTTATTTATTTATTTATTTATTTATTTATTTTGTTCCTCCTAAGCAAGGGTACCTAGATTCCCCACTGACAGTCCCTCTCTGGAACTGCCTGGTTTTACTACCTGGAACCTGAGTTCTACAGGAACTAAAACAAAGCTGACCAGATCCCTATCTTCTGAAACTGACCCTCACACAAAATGTGACAGACCACAAAGAAAGCAAATAAGCAAGCAATAGTTCCTTGGAACTATAGACAATAAGGATATGAAAGAAAGCAGTACCCTGGTCCCAGGGACAGTGGGGTGGGACAAGTTGTGTCATGACTAGGGAACATTCCAGATGGCTGAAATCTGAAGACTACAATGGAATCCACTTATGGCAGGCCAGGGCTTGACCATTACAATGCAGCAGGACTAAGCTCCCCAGGGAGAGCTAACCTGCAAGCCAGCCAGCATAGGGGTAGGGCACAGGCGATGAAAAGCTAGCTAAGCAGCGTGTTAATGAAATGGGAGACCAGAGCAGGGTTAAGATATGGCAGGGCATGGGGAATTTACCATTGACTTGATTGACTTTTGGGTCTTTTTGGACTTACAATATTAGAGTCTTGTGGATATTAGGTAATCACTCTACTCCTGAGTTTTAATCCCAGCCTTTTAATTTTATTTGAAACAGGGTGATTATGCTGGTGACCTTGAACAGATTCTGCTTTCCAGTCAGGCACTAAACTTGTGATCTTCCTGCCTCAGCCTCCTTAGCAGCTATGATTATAGGCCTGGTCTACCAGGCCAAGTCTAACTGACACTTTTCATATGTGTGTTTCTGTGTACCAGATTGCCTCAGGTGTCATCCTCAGGAATTCTGTTCACCTCCTTTGAAATAGTCCCCTCTTGGCCTAGAGTTTACCAATTGTTCTTTACTGGCAGGCTACTGAGCACCAAGGACCCTTCTGTCTCCACCTCCCCAGGACTGAGATTATAATCTCATACCACCACATCCAGCACCTTCACATGGGATCTGAGAACAGATCCTTCATGCTTACAAGACAAGCATTTTACTGGGTGAGCTATGCCCTGGCCCTTGATTGATATCTTCAAAGATGACTTTGATCAACGTATAGTGAGTTTTCTTTTTTGTTCATAGACAGAGATCTTCAATACTACTCTGCCAGTTTCCTTCCTTGTCTGGGGCAATTGCCTCATCCAGGAGGGAACTAACCCGCCTCCTGATGACCATGTACAGAGACCAAGAAGATAAGTGACAGCTTTTGGGGTATGGTTTTAGGAGGCTTTTAGGTCATATTGTATGAGTGATAATCAAGTCCTGAAGTCAAAGAAAAAAGAGTGGTAATTATTTGTGTGTGCATGGTGCACTTGATATTTCCAGAGCCAGTTGGTATTATATGGGCTTCTTGTTGAGAAGACTCACATGCCAGCAAAACCTTACACTGTGAGGAAACATACTACGTGCTCCAGACCAGGAGACTAATACACTCTATAAAGAAACCTCAACAGATCCTTCCAGGCCGCTAGAGAGATGCGCAGCTCCTTGTCCATAGGCTTTACTCTGCTTTCTATACCTCTTTTGCTACATTGCCCAGGCCCTCTCTCAAGTCTTCTAAGTAACAAACGTATGTTGCCATACAAGGCTGAAGGAGAGAAAAAAAGAGTAATTTGGTCTCTGTAGAGCCTTCTTCCCAGAGATGCACCCCATCTGGCATTTGGCTTGTTTGCACCTTTAATCAGAAGGCTGTTAAGATATCTCTGCTGGGTTTCTGTACACAATTTTTCTCTAATGAAGCATCAAATCTCTTTCACAAACAATAGCGGTGTCACATAGAAGCAGTCTGGCCCCAGCCTGTGTGGCTGTAGTCTCCATGCAAACGGAATGCCTATGTTAGGTCTATCTGACCCAGCACAGGGCCACCACCACAATGCTTCAATCAAAGTCTCTGTCCTGTCTCATTCTGCGACTCGGAGAGACAAAGAGACATGGTATGGTGGGTGTTCCTAGCCTGTGACATAGTGCCTTGGTACCTACAATATAATGAATATTTTTGTCAATGTACAGGTCTTGGTTGCAACTCTGGCTATGGGTCTGCAGTGGCTAACTCAGTAGGATTGCCTGCAACCCTGGTTCTATACTTTGTTCCTAGAAGGTCAAGTAGCTAAGTCTGATATGTCTATGATGAGATGCCCAGGGGCAATCAGTGACTGGCACAGCTGAACACTGCTGAGTAAGGCATGAAGGTAGAAATTGTCATCAAAGTGTATCATTTAGGAGCCGGGGAGATGGCTTAATAATGGAAGAATTTGCAGCACAAGCCTGAGGACTGGCATCAAGATCTCTGGAACCCACATAAATGATGGGCAGTGGTGGCAGCCGGCTTCTAATCTCAGCCTCAGGAGGAAGAGACAGAGGATCCACAGAGAAAGCAAGCTAGTGAAACTAACCATAGGGGCAAGTTCTGGGTTTGACTGAGGGAGTCTGCATCACTAAATGAAGGAAAATAAATATTAAAGATAATTTCTTGTATCAACCTTGGGGCTCTGCATACATGTGCACCCCTATGCATATGCACCCCCAAACACACACACACACACATTTACCCACACACATGCAAAAATGTATACACACACTTATACAAGTATGCACACTTACATGTACACATATATACACACACATATGTACTTATGCAGGTGCATGCATATACACACAGAGAAAAGGAAAAATGTGGTACCAACATAATTTGGGACCCAATAATGTCCCTGAGAGTGTTCCCATAGATACAGTGACATGTGCATGCAAAGACAAATATAAGAAGACTGCTGCTATAGTGTTAAGAACAGCTAGGGGTTAGAAATGGCATTCAATTAAAGCTTGTAAGAGCCAGCAACATGTACACATGTCCCGAGTTTACCATGACTCACTCGGGTTGGATTTCACAGATGCTAAAGCTACATGTATCCCATTGCCAGAAACTAGCCATCAGACCTTGAACCTGGCTCTATCCCTGGCATATGAGTGTAGAATGGGGAATCATATTTTCTCACAATGCTGGACAAAAACCCAACTCACAATCACTGATCCTCTACCAATGACAAAGGGAAGCACACACTACAGTGTATTATGTGGATGAATCATGATGGTCAGCACATATGTTAGATGCATTTTTTGTCTTTCATATTCTTTATATGTGATGAATTTGTCTGGATACAACTCTACCCCCAGCAAACAGCTTCTTGCATCCCAGAATCCTGAAGCTATAAGACAGCATAGCTGCTGGCATGAGTAGGTATACTGATACTGTAAGCAAGTCATACAGTAGGAGGAAAACAAGCTATCATTTGTGGGGTTTATAAACTATTTGTTTTTATTTCTTGTGTATGAATTTCATGAATGTATGAATATAAGCATATTGTATGTATGCCTAGTGTCCACAGAGACCAGAAGAGGATTCTGGATCCACTGGAACTGCAGTTACAGATAATTGTAAGTTACCATATTAATGCTGAGAACTAAACCCAGATCCCAGCAGGAGCAGCAAATGCTCCTAACAATTCAGCCACCTCTCCAGCTCCAAACTATCATTTGTTTTTAAAATGAAAAATCTATGCAAATATACAAATGCATGAACATGTGAGTTATAAGCTTGTCTGTTTGTGCCTTCCATTGAGAATACCTCAAATTACCAACAGTTTTAGCCTCTAGGAAGCAGGACAAGCATGCAATCCCAGAAACAAGAGGTAAAAAGCTATGTTTAGCTGTTCAACAGTTTCTTTTCCATTAGTACAAGCACATCTTTCATCTCTTACAACTAGTTATTTAAAATAGTGAAACCAATTGCCCTGAGACACCAAGAAACCACTGACCAGATTTTCTGGAAAACAAGGCTAAATAAAACAGAGAGGAATAGATCTAACCCTTGTAGAATGGATCACTCCTTATAGACATCATAAACCAAATGAATTTGAATGTGGGGTCTGTTTCAAACAAACAAAAACCCAGGAGACTGACAGATGCCAATCAGAGGAGGCCCAATCCATTTGAGCCATGATAATCAGAAAGTCTCAGATGTTTTTAAGCAGCTGTTAGAGAACCCAACAGCTTCTGGATTCCCTCTCCTCTTTTGAGTCCTTCTCTGAGTAGGAAGTGTACTTTGGCTACCTGGCTCAGTTGAGCGCGGTGTATTTCACAGCAGGGAGGGCCACTCCGTTTATGAACTACTATAAACCAAAGGTTCCTTCGCAGGTGACTGCTACAGTTTATAGCAAAGAAGAAAATTAAGCTAAGCATCTTCAGTTTGTGGGCAGGGGATGGGGGAGTGGGGGGAGTGGGGGGAGGTGGGTGAGCTATTCTGGAGGATCTGAGAGAGCTGGGAATCAGGGCCTATTTAAGAAGGAAGCATGAGATTTAAAGCCAGAGAAGGCAGCAAGATGGCAGGAACAGAGGTCAGAGTGACACAGAAAGAGACTAAGGACTGAAATGCAGGTGGTCTCTAAGCGCCAGAAAATGTGAGGAAACAGAGACTGCTGAAAGGATTCTGATGGCTCACACTACAAATCGAGTTTGTGTTTTTAGTCACTGAGCTCCTGGTGATTTGTTATAGTAGAGGCTGGAAGCTCACGTTGGTGTGGTACCCCTTTGAAAGCAGCCTATTTCACACGACAAGAGGTGGGCCTTCAGTTAGGCCTGCCTCAGTGGCAACTCCTCAACCTCCTGACTCATTACGCAGACTTTCTATGCTACTGTAGCTCTGGGGGAACAGAGTGAGGCTGTGGCTGGGTAAAGGGAGACCAGTCTGCCATCCCTGCCCACTGTGGTACGGAATCCAGCATCATGGCTCTCTGCACACAGCAGAATGGCTTGGCTACCTAGATAGTGTGTTCGTCCCACATGTCCACCAGGTGACATGATGCTATAAAGGAAACAGATGAGAAGCCTTCCTGCCTACACGATGGTGGGGTTTAAACTGTCAGAGGCAACGGTGGGGAGTTAAGAAGAACAACAAAGCTTTTTCTGTACTTTCCTTACCCAGCACCCCAAGAGTTTCCAGCAAAATCCACATGTTTCCTTGTTTCAAAAGTTAAGATCACCCCACTTGTAAAGGCTGAAGACCTCATCCCTGTGAAGGAGGCCCAACTGGGTTTCTGGGGATCTATGAGTAGGAAGGTAAAGAAGTACAACCTACTACTGATGGTCTCCAGAGTGCAGCAAGAGCAGGACTCAGTGCAACTCTCTCACGCAGTAAGAATACAGACATACCAAGCGGCAACACCTCATTGAGCCCCACACAATCCAGAGCCCTGGAGTTTCACCTGCAGGGTGTAGCAAGCACTCTCGGGCACTTTCAATATGAGCGTGTTCACACACTAAAGACACCGACACCAGATCCTGAATGAAAGCTCAACTGCTGCTTTTTCTTTTTCCAGTTGGGGAAAACAAGTCTTTATCGCCTCCTTTCATTCAAGTGACAGCTTCGCTCTGGCTCTGTGGTTGTCATGCATGGTGCATGGCGCCGCTTTGCTGATTTATAACCAGTTGAATCACTGTCTCATTAAGTCAAACGAGATTAGTTTGAGAACCTAGTTTGTAAACTGCGAGCCGCTCCGCACATGTCTGGAGGCAAGGCTACCAAGGCTCTAACTACACTCCTCATTAATCTGCTCGCTCTTTAAAGCAGATGGTAGGAATGAGACAGCGTGTACCTATGCGAAGACAGACTGGAAACAACAAGGCACAGCCCCTTCTTCAGCCAGGCTGTCTTCTACCTGAGCTACTTTAGTTCCAAGATCTGAACAGAACCAGGAGAGAAGGGAAGGTATGTGACACTAACTGCTTCAGTTCTCCTACACACATTCCATGAGGGACACCCATGTCATCTTGGTGAAGACCTCTCTGTGTGGGCTGGCCCTCAAACTGATGCTCACAGGAGTCCTGGCCTCAACAGCAAACTTACTGTAATCAGGACGGAGGGATGCTTGAATAGACACATACCCTTGAATAAATCACATACCTGGCTGAGTCATAGGCCAGAACAACTGTCCTAATGTGAGATGTGCCATTCCTTGATGAAGAGCCAACAGATCCCTCAGCACTCGTCAGATTTTTCTGTGTCCATCTCTCGCGGGCCTCGAACTCACAACTAAACTAGGAGCCCCACTTTATATGGGAGAGGGGGAAGAGACTGTGCATAGCTAAGGCAGGGGCTGGCCTGCGCAAAGATTTCCCTGCACACCTAACCCAGAGGCACATGGGGAATTTGCACATTTGCTTCCGAGATCATTACTTGGTCCTCTCCACTTTGGGAGTACACACACACGCACACACATACACACACACACACACACACACACACACACGCACACTTTTATTAGTTCCAGTTCTATGTTGCCCTTCCTGCACAGGGCAGCAGGTAGCTTATTTTAAAGCCAGCTTAGTATCACCAATGCCATTGCGTGTTAAAATACAGGAACTTTTAAACTGTGACAAGATTCGGGGAGCTGTGATCAAACTCAGGGATACCCCTTCTCTGCCTTATTGCTACCATTTATTGTCACCACCCTTGCTAAAAAAAAAAAAAAAAAAAAAAACCAACAACAACAACAACAACAAAAAAAAAAACAGCCCCACGCTGTAGGAGCTGTTAGCCCTTTCTTCCTATCTCAGAGTCCCCAGAGTCCCTGTTTTAAAGTTTGTGTGTGTGTGGTGGTGGTGGGTGGGTGTTCCACTGCGCCTGCTGCTTTGACTCACTGAGGTGGCTAATCGCAGCATCTGCATTTCTCATCTGCCCAGGGCTTGGGGCTGTGTCACCCTTGGACTCCTCTCCAGTGAGCCTCAAAAAAAAAATGGTATTTCACTTTTTGGGTCCAAATGGACAACTTCTGAGAAGTCGGCATAACTCATGTAGCTTTGGAAACAAGTTTAAGTTGTTTTTGTACTTTCCATTACCCGGACTGTTCTGGAATGCAGTGCGAAAGCGCCTCTGTTTCCCTTCCTCACAAGGAGCTCAAGATACCGCAGAATGACTGCAGACGACCAGACAGAGCAGGTCTGTGCTAGAGGGGCTGGCTCAAAAACTCAGGCAGGTCTCACTATGGGAGGGTTCCACAGTCTCCCACCCTCATCTGCTTCCGTGCAGCTTACAGACTCAAGTCAGCACCGAGAGCTCTGAACTGGAAAGCTCTCTGGCCTTCTCCCTTCTCCCTAGCAACAAGCAGATTCATTAAAAAAGATTCATTTTCAAAAGCTGTATCCAACAAGGAAAAAGAATTCCTGGAGGAGAGAGAGAGAGAGAGAGAGAGAGAGAGAGAGAGAGAGAGAAAGAGAACGCGCTCCATCAGTGTGGTTCTTGCAGTGTGTACATGAGGACATGAATTCGATGTCTACAACCACATACAAACAATGCAGGTGCGTGCACACATTTGTGATCCCAGCACTGGAGAAGCAGAGATAGGGGCAAGGCCTGGTACTTTCTGTCTAGACAATCTACCCTAATTGACAAGCTTCAAGCCAGTGAGCAGCTCTGTCTCAAAATGATATATATGGTACGAGAGAAAGAGGACACTCATGGTTGTCTTCAACCACACACACACACACACACACACACACACACACACACCAAACACACCAAACATACACATATACACACATACACACAAACACAAATATATATGCATACACACACATACACACACACCAACAGACATACACATATACACACACAAACACAAATATATATGTATACACACATACCTATAAACACACATAAACTCACATATATAAACACATGCGTGCACAAAACCAATGAGAAGTAGGAGCTAAAGAGATGTCTCAGAAGCTAAGAGCTCTTGCCGCTCTTACAGAGGGCTCAGGCTCCATTCCCGGCACTCATGGGGCAGCTCACAATTGTCTACAACAGCACAACCAGGGGAGGTAACTTTCCATCGTGACCTCCACAGGAACCACGCCCATTGTGGTTCTCCTGCATACATTCATGAAAACACTCAGACACATGAAGACAAAATATGAACTGAGTTATCGGCCCCAACTTGGTGTCCTGAACACCCTCCTCTCCTCGGATTGGTCACTCCCTGTATATCTCGTGCTCAGCCTTTACAGTATTAAAGAATGCAATCCCAGAATCTCAAGGGCAAGTGAGGGGGTCT
Organism: Apodemus agrarius; assembly: GCA_964023405.1. Lineage (NCBI taxonomy): Eukaryota > Metazoa > Chordata > Mammalia > Rodentia > Muridae > Apodemus > Apodemus agrarius. Next base: position 87,357,274 of record OZ030013.1, read on the forward strand.
AATGTCCAATTTCAATCTTAGATACTCCCCAAGGCAGGTATCTCCTCGCAGTGCAATGTGTTGGCATTTGTGCGATCTGTTGGTGTTCAGTGGACGCAGAGCCCTGATTAAGAGACAATAAGGAGGAAGTAAGCTAAAGAAAGCCTGGGCCTTGGCTCTCAATAGAATGTCTCAGCTGCTTTTGAAAACAACACTCTAATTCTGTTCTCATGACTGGACTGTCTGTGTATTTGGATGAGTTATGTAATCTGTCTCTAAGCCTCAACTCTCTCTCCAGTAAAATGGGGCAACTGGGGCACCTGTTCACAGGTAGAGGTGCTGTGAAGATTAAATGAACTAATTTAGGTGAGCCACCGTATCATTATGTAGTTAAACTCAATTCGAAGAATCACACATTTTCCAATATACAGTGATTGTGAAATTGCAGCCTAGTTCATACTCTGCATATTTTAATATATATTTAATACCATTTACTCTCACCCCAATCTTGCCCAAAATGCAGATATTAAGTTGCTAGTGCATCTTACTAATCAAGGCATTCTTAAATGAAGAGGGCATGATCTTTCAATTTCTGTCTACTTGTTAGTAACAGATTCAAAGTTCACAACATCTGCCATGGTAAAGACTTTTGCAGCTGACTCTCTGCTGACAGACATGGGAGCAGAGGTATCAAACAAGCCAGCATGTCCTTTTGGCCTGGCTGCTTGAGATGAAACTCCTGAGATCCTCGTCCAGGTCCTGATGACTCACAACCCTGGCTGGTCCACAACACCAGAGCTTACTGGTTGGCCATGGGGTCGGGGTGGGATCCCAATTCACTTAGTGGCCCTGGGCACTGGGCTTTATAAAATATCTCCAGTAAGTCTGTAGGTCTGAATTCCCAGACAACCCACAGATAACACAAAGACGGCCACACCTGGTGTGAATTCTCAGATAATCAAGACTTCCGCTGACTTATAACAATGGAAGGTTGGTCCCCCCCCCCCCCCCCCCGTCTGCCGCGCCTTTGCTGCTGTGAGATGAGAAGCCCTCAAAGGCAATGCTGAGCCAGGAAATGAGGAAGCCTGCCTTCAATTGAGCCTATCCTCTCAGCCAGCCAAGGGTCCATACCTGCAAATTTACCTGTTTTGAATTCTGTGGAAATTTTGACTTACAAATGACCTGATTCTCTCAAGCAGTCGTGCTGAGAAACAGAAAGACCTTTCAAGTTCAAGCTCGATTCCGTAAGAAATGAGAAAGGACGGCCATCACCATCAGGGATGAGTTTCTTCCAAGGCTCTCTGTAAATTGTGTCTAGGTAAACCCAATCGGTCCAGAGGGCGTATGTTTCCTCTTGCGCCCACGTTTAGCCTTCCTCCTTATAACAGACTGCTTCTCTCCATCTTCCACTTCCAGAGGAACAATTCAGCCATTACCTTTCATCTCACCAACCACCAAGACAGCGCCTACATCAGAGAATGAGCAGGAGTAGGCTTGGAGTGTGCTCTAACTGAGCCCCCGGGGGCTAAGTGTACATTTCTGTGTGTGTTCAGCATAGGAAAGTATCTTATTGGGCACTTAATATTTAATTCTCTGAGAAATTGGCAATCCAGTAAGAAAGAAATGAGAGGCATAGAGATGCTTTTACATCACAGTAATGGGGCATCTCACAACACCTTAATGTCCTCAGTCTATCTGAAAGCCC
>OZ030013.1:87361457-87488957 GCA_964023405.1 Apodemus agrarius
GGGTTTTCAGCAACGAAGACAAGGCACTTGATGGGAGGGTGTCCACGTGGTACCTTGGGAGCTGTACAAATGGTATACATACATAGTTAGTTGGGAGTTCTCAGGTTCCTATGCAGCCCAAGGGTAGCCCAAATACACTCTGAAATGTACAGGTGCCACCTTGGTGGGGATATCCTTAATGGCTGGCCCATGGCTGGTAGCTTTCTTAGACCTGTCATCTTTGTAGAATATTGGAGGGGGTGATGACTCAGTGAGCACATAAATATACTGCATCCTTTGTGACTCGGGTCCTGGAAACCAGGCTGCTGTGGTGAGAGATTGAAGAAAGGACAGACACACCTACAAATGTGCTCTTGAGTCAGACACATTGTGGGTCTGGTGTTATTGCACATTTATTATGTACAGCAAGTGTATGGTAGGGTGGCGTGGGATAAACTGGTTTCAATAGGAGGTCAGGGAAGAGAGTGAGGAAAGAGTAAGGGGGTAGGGCTGGGTTTTACCAATTTCTCATCCATCCTTGACATGAAACAACTCACATTCACTCTGGACTTTACTCACTCCCTATAGAGCATCAATCAGAAGATTTAAATATAAAAGAAATAGTGTACACCAGGCTGTAAGTTATACCAACCTCTACACAGTTAAGGATCTGCCAGTGGCCTCCTACTGGCTGAGACTTTTCTCCCTTTTCTCTTTTACAAAGTTCACCTGCTTATGTTTTTAGCCTCTAAGACCCTGGCCCAGTCCATGAATCTCTCCCTTATTTCAGCCTGAGACAGCATTTCCTATCTATCTGCCTGTACATCTCAAACTCCAAATTCCACTGGGCCTCTTATGAATGGTGGAGTGTTCACCCCCCCCAACTTATTTTCACTTTGCCACCAAGAAAAGCAAACTCCTGGAATAGAGAGCCCAAGACCTCATTTTCTCTCTCCTGTGCCTTTGCTGAGATATGAATTGTGAACAGATATCCAAAAGGTTCTGATAGAAAGAATGACCAAACCGCAATTGCAAGCAGAGTCCATACAGCGCTCTGCAATGACCTTCACAGGTGATCTCATTGCTCAGGTAGACTTCCCCTGTAAGCAGTCAGCTGGAGGGCCAGGCCAAGTACAGTCCCCCTGTAAGTGTTTAATCCACCTTTCCCAAAGACAAATGATACAATCACCACCTGCAGGGGTCTGCTCTCTTCCATTCCTGCCTCTGCAGATGCATCCCTCTGCCTCAGCAAACCCCTAATACACCTAATGTATTCATGTGCCTCACTAAAAATAAACCCAGAGGAAAACAATAGAGGCCAGGGGAGAGAATAAGCAGCAATGGGCAAAGACAGTTTGGATCAAGTCACAGCAGCTTTGCAGAGAAAGCTGCAGTGATGGCCCAAAGCAGGACAGGGGAGTCCACCAGTTGGAGGGCATGGTAGATAACAAATCGCCAAGAAGCAGGTCTATCATAGACATGGTGCTGTCCAGGCAGGCCCAGCTCTTAGCTGTGTTTATGCCTCCTGAGGATGAGTCAACCACATATTCAGCAAGCAAATGAACAACACTTAGCTCCTTAATACACTTGGAGTCTAGGTAGCTAACATGATGGTCATTAACAACTTACTAAGGTTGATGCTGAAGGAGACAGCCCATTTCTCATATATGATAGTAGTTACATGTGGTCCCACCTCCAAGCATCCTTACGCCCCACATGTCAGTGTACGTTCCAAATGACAGATGAGTTTTTACCTCATCTAAAGTCACTAGGCAAGGAGGAGACAGAGGCCATCCCACTGAGAAGCCAGAAAGTAGAGACCATACAACTCTGACACTACAAGCCCTCTGAGCCCAACCTCAACTGAACCTTGGTCAGGATACTGTTTCACTTCCTGTTTTGGTCCAAGACCCCAAGGAGGGAGGCTCTAGAAGTGTCACTGCCAGGAAAACTAGAGAGTTAGTACCAGAGCCTCAATGAATCATCACAGTGATGGTGCTCAGACTTCAGTCTGCCTACAGCCACCTGGAAAACTCATCCAGATGCAGAAGTTGGAGTCCGTCCCTCCCCGAGGGGACTAGAATAGACCCTTACAATCTATAATTCTAACTGCTTCCAAAGCTGATACTGGCCCATAGACCTCCCACCATTAGCTCAGAGACAATTTGGGCCAAACATTTCATTTCACTAATGTAAAAGATCTGGGACCAGAGAGGCTATGATGCCCAAGGTTACCCCCCACATCAGTGACCCAGTTGGGAACCAGCATCATAGCTCTTACACTTCCCTTTGTTCCTGCTGTACCAGACTTACTTTGAATCACCAATCAGCTTCATCACTGTATGAACTAAGCCATTTTGAATACTAAGTGCTTTTCCTATTTCAGCTCCTTTATCCTTGTTATCACCTTTGAGGCTGGGGCACTGGTCTCATTTACAGAGAAAGAAAGGGAAGTTTGAACACACTGAACAGCGGTAAATTTATCTTGCAATCTTAAGCCAAATAACCTAGACTAGCCAGAGTCCACTCAGACCTGCCTGACTCAGGCTGTTCTCGGAAGACAGACTCCCATTGCAACGTGCTGAAAGTAAAACTTAACAGCCTCAGCTCACAGAGAGAAGTTACGGCCTGGGGCAAAATAAAGAGAGTACACGCTGGGCAAGTGTGCTTTTAAAATCCATCTCCAAGAGAGCCACAGGAAAAGGATGCTGGAGCCCCAGCTCCTCCAGAGGTAGCTTGTTAATTTCTTTCCAAACCTTTCAGGGGTTCAAGGCCTAGATCCATGAGTGTGACACTACAGACTTATAAATCCTGCCCCCAAGAGTCCTGAGGTTCACTCCAAACATAATTAATAGCCTGCAAATTCTAAATGGGTGATTACAATCTATAAAGCAGCCCGCAAAATGACTTCATGGGGAGTCATATTTATTCCCTCCCACTGATTTCCACTATAAATTTGCTCTGTTTATGAGTAAAAAGTTTCCTCTGCTATGAGCCTAGGCATAATCCTCCTCTACAGATGGAAACATCTGGCTGAGTTATTCAGAGCTCATTTTGCCACTGGTGGTCTTGGCCAGTGGGAAGCATGCCAGAACCTACTAGGAAAACTTAAAATCTGAAGGTCTCTTGATTATTGGCATTCTGTGAACATGTCTAAAGATCCTGGAGTGGTTGGATTCTGTTACTATACCAAAACAACCTTGAAAAAATTAACTATACAAGAAAAGGTTTCTAATGTTTGAGAGTTTTTAATTGTGGCCTGGGGTAGGATGAGCTACTCAAATCATGGCAGAAGCAAGACATGGAGATGGAGGGAGAGACAGAGATGGAGACATGCATCAGAGTCTCACAATGTTCTTCAAGAGCACACCCTACATGGTTGCATTTCCTCCAGTACCATCATGGGCAAGGAACCAAGCCTTTTACTCATAGGACTTTGGGAAACTTTCCAGATATAAACCATAGCAGATAGATAGACTGTTAAACAGACAAAAGCAAAGAAAACACCCTGAACAGGAGTGGCCAACCTGGCATGCTCACAGTGATATCCTTAAAGGGCAAACTGGAGGGCTATAAGCAAAACTGGTGAAAAGGGGGTGCTTCCACAAATCTAGTGAAGCCCAGGGCAGAGCTTGGTTGCTTCAGCAGCAACACAGAACAAAGACCTGGGTCAGAAGAGCCACAGTAAGGCCAGTAAGATTCTCTTTCTGAAGATTTCCTCTCTTAAGGATTTGCATGACAAGGATTTTCTTCTAAGTACAATGGGGACAACTGGCAAGCTTTCAGACGGAAATTAATGTGACCAGAAAAGCATCTTAGACAGATCCTTACTGGCTGCTGCAAGAAGCATGCTCTTACCAGGAAGGGGGAAGGGGGAAGGGGACAGCTGAGAGGAAAGGCCACTAGGCTTTTAGGATACCATCACAGCTGCCTACATGAGCAGTGGTGGTGGCCTGGGCTAGGGAACCAGATGAGCAATAGTGACATCTCACAGGTTAGGCTGCCCAGAGCTATCTGCCTCCGTTTATGAAAAAAAAAAAAAAAAAATACAGCAGATTGCTCCTGAAGAGCAACTTGCTTGGAAACAATTCAGCAACCAAGGCCAGTGTTGGTCCGCAGTTGACCTGGCCTGGCCAACATCATCCATCCATCCTCTTTTAGTCTGTAAAATGACACATAAAGAAAAATCCACTGTCTTCCTCTTTTTCCAAGAATGTGTATCGCAGGAGGATCCAGGTTCATTGGCTGCAGGGCTGGCTGCAAGGAGAGGCTGTTTGGATTTGCTGCACTACTCAGCAGAGATATACTAGGCTCATTCAAGGACAGCGTCTTCCAAATTCTGCCTTTCCAAGCTCCAGGGGCACTTCTATCAGACTTCTACGCATCTACTTCAATTAAATTCCATTTTACTTTGGCAATTCTATACTCTTTATTCGTGTCTAGTAACTGCGTGTTCATCATTCACATCTCACAAGAAGATAAAGTCACCGGAAGATGGGTGTGGGCCCACACCTATGTAGGGCCACAGGTGATGGGCAGCTACAGACCACTGAGGCTTTGGAGAGGTGGAGATATATCAGGGGACCACTGTGACACCAGATATACAAGGGAACAACATGGGATGTATTTATGGAGTAGCCTTCAAGGTGTGGCCGAGATATCTGTTACTCTATGGTGCCTAGAGCTACCTAGACACTTGAGACATTTGAAATGAAAAATACATCTCTGGACCAAAACCAGTCTTCTTACACGTGCTCCAGCCCGAATCCAAGCTAAGTGCATCCTAGAAGAAATCATGGTTCCTATTTAGGGCAGCCTCTCCAGGCAGCCTGATCATGTTGTTGACATCTCTCCTGCTGTGGAAGGAAAGCCCCTGCGCTCTAGCCTCAGACATTAGCTCGGCTTACAGAAATGTGTTCCCTTTCAGTGAGGCCGGCTACGATCCCAGGTAATTCCTCTAAGTGCACGTTTAAATCCCAACAGCTGTTCCAGATCACCACAATGAAGATGACGACACCGGCTGCTGCCCAGACACAACTGGGGAGATGAAACCACCCAGCTGGTGGCTCCTAACACGGACATGCCACCAAAATAGCAGCCCAAGGGGGTCACTTTGTGTGTATGGGTCCTTCCACCAACATGCAGGCCTGTACCTGATCTGAGTCTAAGACCAGAGGGCTCAATATTGAAGGCCTTATTCCTCAATAAGTTACCTTATCCTTGAAAGGGTCTTAAGGAGAAACTGTGAATGAACTCCCAGCTCTGACTCATGTTCGAAGTATCAGAAAGATGCCCGAGGTCATAAATAAAAAGGGAGCAAGGTAAGGTTTGGATTCTGATCCTCCAACTGGACAACGCAGCCTGTGCCCATGCGCCATGCTATTGCCTATGTCTATAAAAAGCCACTTTCTCTTCTTCACCCAAAGAAGCCTAGCTATCTCAATTGTCTTTTCCACACCCAAAACAACCACAATGGAGTACATAAATATGTTTTGTTGTTGTTCTTATCAAAACTGTATTTTCTTACTGGATCCAGTAAGATCAGCATGTTTGCACCTGTGATTTAGCATAGGAAGGATTTTTCCAAGATGTCATGTGGAAATCCTCCCATGTTTCTAGCCTCTGAACCTAAATGACACTCTCCAGGTGTTTCTATAACTCAGGGGATTGAAGGCTGGCTGGTACTCCAATAGCAAAGTAAGTACTTAGGCTTTTCCATTTAAAAAAAAATCAAAAACAAATCCAGAGGAATGGCACAGTCAGCAAAGTGCTTGTCTTGTTAGCATGGGGACCTGTGTTTAATCCTTAAACATGTATAAAGAAAGTCTTGAACTTTGAGAAGGAAAGGTTTGTATATGGCCAGGGCATGGTCCCATAGACTTATAATCCCAGGGGTGGAGAGGCAGACACCAGCAGATCTCTGTGCTTCTAGATCAGTGAGTGACGATCCCTCAAAAAGAAGAGAAGAGAAAAGGAAAAAGAGCAGACCAGAAGAGAAAAGAAAGGAAGAGAAGAGAAGGAAAGGGAAGGGAAGGAAAGGAAAGGAAAGGAAAGGAAAGGAAAGGAAAGGAAAGGAAAGGAAAGGAAAGAAAAGAAAAGAAAAGAAAAGAAAAGAAAAGAAAAGAAAAGAAAAGAAAAGAAAAGAAAAGAAAAGAAAAACTGTTCAGCAGTATTTGTCCTGTGCTTCCATGATTCCATGGACATACAAACTTACATACACACATACATACATGCATACTTACATAACACATACCAAACAATGTATCAATAGTAAAATTTCCTCTTTCCCAACATATTACCAAACCTTAGGCATGGTTCCCTGAGGAATAAGAAAGATATTAAGCCTTTCATTCCTCGTCCTGCTCCAAAGAGGGTTGAGCAGCTGGAGGTGTGGTTTGGAGAGGAGGCCCCTCCCATTCCGACTCTGCCTACCTTCAGTGTTCCTTACAGTCTATTCTCAGGCTGAAGCAGTACAGCACCCTCCTCTGCTCTCCATTCCTCACTTACAATCTAAGAGCTTCGGAGACCTCTCTTTCTTCCCTTCTGACTTGTATATGCATGTATGCTATGTGTGTGCATGTGTGTCCATGTCTATGGGGTATACTATGTGTGGGTGGGTGAGGGGGGCAGGAGAATGGGTTAAGCACTGTGCTGTGATTGAAGCTTGGTAAAGACAAATATCACACACACACACACACACACACACACACACACACAGGTGCCTAGAAAGAATGGCCTTAAGTATCTGATCATAATGTAAGTCCCCACAACAACATCAGCCAGAGGTTGATGCCAGTAACTTCGCTGATTGCTGAATCCAGAGGCCACCAATCTGGCTAGTCTTCCAACCCAGTTTGTCCTAAGTGAGCATCTGTCTCCACCTCCCAAGTTCTAGTAGTACATGCAGACACATTGTTCCCAAACTTCAGTCTCTGAGCTTGTATAGCAAGCCTTTATCCACTGAACTATCTCCCGAGGCCATATCTGAGGCCTTGATTACTTAACTCAATTACAGTTCTCTATTAGCCACATAGGAAAAGCTTCTCCTTCCCCTCCTTTCCCCACCCCATAGGACCTAATAGCAGAGGATATACAGTTTGGAGCTGAAGCACATCCCTAGATATAGATCCATCTGAACTGGATCTTCATTAGTCGTCTATGCATCACCCAGACCAGTGAGCCTCCAGGCTCTTCACCTGATAAAGGTCAGATGTCATTTCAACAGATTGCCTCAGGAGACCCCATCAGATACACACAACAAGCAGTACTTGGGTTGTCTGACTCTAGAGGCAGTGACAGCATGGGGGTGGGTGTGGGTGACTGGCACAAAGATGTAGAGGAAGGGCTTCACTTGGCACCTTTGAAAGAAATTGCTGGAGCTGATCCTTTAGACCAGTGTGCAGTCGCAGTCACACTGTGCTGCTTGCTAAAAAGCCAGTGACTGAGTTCCATTGGTGACTCTCTAAAACCCCTGCCGCAATCCTAAACCCCTACTCCAGACCCATGAGACCTACTCCAACCACTAGAGGGCTAACGTCAGAGGTATTCATCCAAGGGCACTCCTGGTCAGCCTTGAGGAGCCTGGCAGAGAGAGATTGTTTTGAGAAGGCAAAGACAACTCAAGGCCTGCATGGTCCCTGTTCGTGCACCCATGTGATTTATGTTGGAGCACATCAAGGTTCCTAAGCAGCCTTCACCTCGCTAAGTATGGTGAATGGTCCCAGTGCCCCCATTAGGGCCCAGCACTGGAACCTGCAGCTGCCACCAGAGAGCCACAGCCACCGAGAGAACAGTCTGACTGTGCTTTCGGTTGGTTTCCATGGCAATGGCTGCTCCTTCATCCCTTTCTTTCAGCTCTAGGGAAAGACAAGGATACCCAAGAGAAGACAGTGGAAATGAAAGGAAGGAGAAATGGTGACTAGGCCCTGTTCCTCAAAGCCACAGCAACCAATTCCCCTATCTGGGTGGTCACCTTCTCGGTGACTTTGGGTAAGCTATGAAGATAGCTCTGGAACTTGGTTTGTTCATCTGTCAAAGAAAAGGCTGGAACAGACTTGAGTAACAGGGCCAATCCCAGCATTTCAAGCTCTGAGGATCAGCCTCCCCAGGCCAGGCACAGGAGGAACATGGTCTTCTGTAAATACTGACATAGCTAAGCCTTGCCCATTTCCCAGGTCCTTCTCCTATGGCTTAAAGTCAGCTGTCATTCCAGCAGATTACCTCAGGGGACCCACCAGACGCACTCCTGACAGGGCTTGGGTTTTCTGGCTCTCTGCTAGTATGATAATTGAGGCAGAATGTCACAGTGCCACATCCAGACCCGTGACTGATATCACAGAGCTCAGTATCCAGTTGAGATGTGCACAGTCCTCTAGATGGCAGCCAGCCCTGTTGGCTCAGGGGAAGAGACTCTGAGAGGAAGGGCACTCACTTTATTTGGTGTTAAGAGTGCTGCAGTGAGGGGAAAGCACGGACAGGAGGGGCATTCCAGACAAAAGGACACATAAGGACCTGCAGACACAAGAGCCCTTTAAGGGAGTGTTTAAACTTCTATCTTGTTGCTGGAATGAGGAAGGAGGAACAGCAGGAAACAAGGGTACAGAGGATGAACATGAAGGAAGTAAAGAATGGCAGAAGGTAGATCCAGAAATGGAGACAGGGGCAGGGAAGGGGTCTTGGGGGGGAGCGGCTTGAGGATGCTGAGACATAAGGAAGATCCAGTTTCCAGCCTTCATCTCCCATTCCAGTCATATGTATCACTGCGGGTCACCTCAGGTTGGGAAATGGTTAACAGAGCCCGTATGCTGAGCTTCCCTAAAGTCTAGCAGAGAGCTGAGCTAAACGTGAGAAATCTGATTAGCTCTCTGCTCTAAGCAATCTCATTTGTGAGGCCCTGCAAGTTGGTCTGCAGGATTAGTGGTCCATGGACAAGACAAATCAATATAAAACAAGTAATTAGGGAACATTTCTCTTCCCTTTAAGCTACTTGCACAGGGGTGGGAGGGGGGGCGAGAAAGAACGAGGCTTCCATAGCATGGTGCATCTTGGTTTATGTTCATTCTGGGGTCATTTGCAGGACGTGATGCTCCTTGCCAGTGGACCAGGATTCAGGGCTAAATATTTTACTCAACAGCACAGTGGTAGTGTGATGGCCTCCTTGTTCAAGGATTTTCTCTCTCAAAGGAAACACCAAGCAAGGAGGTGCTGATCAGACGGCAAGCCCTGGGGACCTGCCTTCAAAAGCAAGGGCTCCTCTGTTCTATTTACTTGAGGACAGCATGGCCTCACCCAATACCTGGTTCCTAAGTAATGAATGAAATGAATGACAGACCCAAAGAATGAGTGAATTAGTAACAGATGGTTCTCAGTCAGCCAACAATTTAATGAGAAGCCTGCTGCATATAAAATTTTAGACCCTAATATTACAGTGGCGATTTACATTGGACTTATAGGATTTAGGGATTGAAAGTGAGTTTTAATATAATCTGATCTGGTGTTTTGTTGTTGTTGTTGTTGTTGTTGTTGTTGTTGTTTTGAGTCGAGGGTTGCAACCCATTAGTGGAAGATTAAATTGATTTAGTGAGCCATTTTACAAATGGGATGAGGATAGGACAGAGTAGAGGAGAAGCAAGCAAAACAGAACAGAGTGAAACAGATGAAAGCTGGAGATCTGGCCCAAACCCTTGCCTGCAGCTGCTTTGGGTGAGCTAGCCTGGGCAAGCACCGCAGAGCTAGTCCTGGTGGTGTGAGTGTGCGAGAGCTGGCAAGCTGACCAAGTCGGCTACCACCCAGGCCAAGATCCTAGGCTTTGAGTTGGCCCACACCAACATCTACCCCATCTATGAACTGCTGGAGCACGTGGACGGGCTGGTCCTGCAGACGCAGAGCTGCAGGATCTCCATGACACAGGGCAACAACAGGATATCTAAGAGGAGTCCCAGCGAGGATCCAATCTTGATAGTGTAGCAGAGGCCAGAGGGCTCGAGCCAGACCAATGACTCGTTGCAATGAACATTTGTAAATAAAAACATATGGACAAGAGAGTTTACCGTGTGACACGCTACTGCATCCATGACTCGATGGTTGTTTGGTTTGGTTTCTTTTTGGTCTATTTTCTTTGTGCAGGAGGTTGCATGGGGGAAGGGCAGATACAAAGGGATGGGGAGTGGGACTAGAATGGTTGATGTGAAGTTCACAAAGAATCAATATAAAGCTAATAATAGAGACTAGAGAGATGGCTCAGCGGTTAAGAGCACTGACTGCTCTTCCAGAGGTCCTGAGTTCAATTCCCAGCAACCACATGGTGGCTCACAACCATCTGTAATGGGATCAGATACCCTCTTCTGGTGTGTCTGAAGACTGACAGTGTACTCATACACATAAAATAAATAAATAAATCTTTTTTTAAAGTTAATAATAATAAATAAAAAGTTAAAAAATATTCTGGAAAACAAACTATCAAAATGTATCAGATGTAGACAAGTAGTAGGGGAACCCTAGGTAAGCCTAGAGTTGTAGCTGTGGGTATGGGTGTCTATACTGGATGGACAGAGTCTTACCAAGGCTGAAATCCATTGATGGGCCAGCTTTACGCCTCATCCACATTCATATCTGCAATAAGTGAATTACCAGCTTTTGAAACACATTCTACTACATGAAAAAGGTTTCATCCTCAGCTCCTCTTTTTTCTTTTATACATGGCCTGGCTCGGGGAAGAAGGGTGCAGACACCATAGAAAGAAAAGGTCTCCCACTCTGAGGCAAACGTCTATAGGCTGAACCAACTGAGAAAAGATCTAATGGTTTCCCTCATGATAGACACTCAGAGATTTGAAAGGTCAGTTGTACCCCTGCTAAGCAGCTTGGAAAATAGCAGGAAGAGACCCTGTTCTTCCCAGAATTGCTTCTAAGCTGCTGCTTTATATCTGCTCATTAGCCAGCTTGGTTGTGCTAACACACCAGACTTGTCAGTGACCCCTGCAGCGAGGCCCAGATAGCCATGGAAACACCATTCCTCCTGCCTCCGTGCTATGACTGGTGTGGGCTCCAGACTTGGTAAATCCCAGCTGCATCCAGGTGACCCCAAATCTTTCTGGACACCCCTATACCATCAGTCCAAAATCTTGTGCTCACAGGCAAGCCAAACCCAAGTGTCTTGCTTCCTTGGATGTGAAAAAGAGCCCGAGTGACTGTTAGCTTTCATCAATGGCTTTTACAATGTAGTTCAGAGGTTCCAAAATAGATACACAAATGAAATGAGTTTCCTGAAGCAGTAGTCACCCGACTGGGTGTGAAGAGATGTGCTATGACATTATATTCTATTTGATTTTTATGACATTATTGAGGACTCACAGTGGCACTGGCACTTAAAATTGAAAATGGCAGAGATGAGGGTACTGGAAGAGTTTCACATGGAGCCCATTTCTACTCATGATGTTTGCTGTGCACTTACATTTGGTGGCCTGTAAGGGAAGGTGTCAGCTTGGCGAGCTAGAGCCCTGCTGTCTCGAGGAATCATGTAGAAATGGTCTTGGTTTTAGTCTGTCTCTTTTAGACCCACGGGGAAGCTCATCAACAAAACACAGTGCGAGTCTTATGCACAGGACACTGTAATAGCTATTACAGATACATGATTATTCTTGGCCCTCTCTTGCTGTTAACTGGGTAGCAGCCATCCCCTGCTTTCTCCGAAGACTTGAAAGTAAAAGCCATCCAATAATTAAAAGTTAAAAGCAAAGTTGGGATGGTGATTTTGCTGTTTATTCCCCACTCAACTTGGAGGAATTGGCCTTTGGAGAACCAACCAAACCAAATCAAAGTCGATTCAATCCACTGGAGACATCATCTGGTTTGCATAGTTGTCTGGCTGGGTTACACCACAGCTGTTCACAGTGGCATGGTTCATTAAACAAGAAAGTCTTCAACAGACCCTCCTTCCCCCTGCACCGGGCTTTATCAGATCCTACTCCGCACCCTACCAGAGAAGCATTGCCTTACTCAGTGTGCAAAGCCACCCCTCTCCAACCAGGCAATAAGAGGGTTATTTGTATGCCATGTTCTATTGGCCAGACCTCGTAGGTTGACTGCATCAATTAAAAGCTACTACATTTTCTCTGATAGAAATTACTGCCATCAGACATCACACTAGACAGTGAGTTCCCTGCGGTCTCCGGGACCACATCACTCCATCTTTATATACCCATTGCTAAAGTAAAGCGTCTGGCATTTGGGAAGCACAAGACAGAAACCTAGTGAATCAAGAAGGAAATGGCAGTAGCTCTTCTCATGGTCTCCCAAGTGCAGCGTAGAGAAGTCAGGAAGTGCCCTGATTGCAACGAACATTTGGTGTTTCAAGTTATGTCTCCTTCCTTTCTGGTTTTTTAATTTTCCACTCGACTGGGTCAAACTGCTCAAATCTGCATGAAAGCATACAGGACTCATAAAATCCCCTCAGGCCCCCCCCAAAAGGTTCAACAACACCAATTAGGCTGCCTTTGGACTCAGAGACCCCACTGGGTGGCAGGACACCCATGCTAGGCTTCCTGAAGATGCCCATGGTCAAAAGAGACCAACAGAAATTGAGCTGCTAAGAAGTGCCAGTGACCTTGAAGTTTCTTTCCTGGCGTGAAGTCGGTGATTTGATTGATAAGGCTTAGTAATGAAGGGCTGCAGCCCACCTGGAAGGTTCCTCAGCTTACTGTCACAGAGCAACTTCAAGCCGAGCATATGTCGGAATCGCCAAGAGGATGTAATCAAACTTGAATGATGGAGTCTGCATCCTTAAAAACTGCCAGGTGATGCTGTTCTTCTGGGTACCCCATTTTGGAAAGCACTGGTTTAGACCGTCCAGTGTCTCAGCTGGAGTTTGGAATCTACCCAAGCTTATAATGTGAAGCAAGCTATTTCAGCTCTTCCAGACTCCTGATGCCATGTGCCAAGCCAAAGTGCCCAAGAGGGTCTTTCCTACCAGGTCAAAGATTCTCACTCCTTAGTGGGATGCTGACAGGTAAAGAGGCTTGATGATAACTAACCCCTTAGAGAGGAAAGGCAGGGACATGGTCTGATGGAAAGACTCGGGGACAGGACAGCTGGATAGTATCACAATTTTAGTGCAGCCACTACTAACCTGCTATGTGACCTCTGGGTTCATTCCCTCCTTCATAAGATGAGGATATTTGACAATTTATGTTTCCAAAGAACCCTGTTCCTGATGGTATTATATACCACCATGTATGAGAACTGCTTCTCTAAAGCTTGGTACCACACCTCTGAGTTCCCACTGCTACACCCCAGCTGAATAACTTTACTCTGCCTTGAAAAAAACCCACACTAGGTTTTTCTTGTGTAGCTCCAGAATTGTACCTGATGCTATACTACCCGTGTCATCTAAGGGACCCAGCTCCTTGACAACTCAGTGTGGAATCTTTCTAGCTACATAAAACCCTAATATAGGCTAGAGAGATAACTGGATACATAAGGGGCTTGCCTTGCAAGTGTAACAACTTGAGTTTGGATCCCCAGAACCCACAAAAGAACAGACACAATGGTGTGTGTGTGGGTGTGTGTGTGTGTGTGTGTGTGTGTGTGTGTATCTGTGTGTATCTCTGTGTGTGTATCTGTGTGTATAATCATATGCTACAATAGGATAGCAGGGAGAGACAGGAGATACCCAAAGTAGGGGGAACTGATACCCTGGCATGTTTCTCAGTGAAAAGAATAACACTTTTTAAACATGAAAAAGGATTAAGACCAACAGGTGAGGGGGAGAAAGAAAGGTGGGGTGGGAGAAAAGGAGTAAGGGAGGGAGAGAAGAGAAAGGGTTGAGAAGGGAGAAAAGGGAGAGAGGGGGAGAAGGAGAGAACAGTGGAGGAAAGAAAGGGAGGGAAAGGGGGGTTCCGATTTGATTACTGCAATCTAAGAATATTGTCCTCTCTTGTCACCATGACCACTTCCACTCATCGCCCAAGGCTATTCTTTGTTCTTCTGTGGTCATGCTCTTCACTGTGTTCTAGAGAGCTGGGCATCATCAACTGTCCACTGAGGATAAGCCTTGCTGTGTTCATAAATACACAGGAGGATAAGGAGGGAGGGGAGTCCATGTTCTGGGAGTGGGGTGGCTGGGCAAACTAGTTTCTGAATTCATTTCCAAGCCCGGCCTTGGACAGGCAAGCCTCAGAACAAGTCTGAAGGGCAAATTCTATACCCAAAATCCACAGTGCCTTCCTCCTATCGCTTCCTTTAGCCTCACTGCATCCTCCTTCACCCCCAAATGCCCCCCCACCCCTGCACAACCTTCCAAGCGGCAGCAGCTGGATTACTTCATCCGTTGGTACTGAGCTGTTGTATGTTTGATTTTTTTTTAACCTAATGCTGATGAAATTTCCCCATCAGGGAAGATAAAGTCAAGGTTATCCACTTATCCACCAATATACTTCTGGTGTGGAAACTGGATCTTCCTGACACACTTAGCAATCCTACCAGTCGTGAACCATCCCAGCACCATGAGCCAAGACTTCACGGTCCTTTGCAATGCAACCTGCAAGCTGGAAAGGCCTTGATTGGTTTTTTGGGAGGTTGGAGTCATCTCTCCAGCTGCTTGCCTTACAAAAGGCAGGACCTGATGGATAAGGTGGCAACCCAGGGGACTTGGATAAAGAGGGTGCTATTTTACACTTTGTGGTGCTTTGAATAAAAATGACCCCCAAAGGCCATAGGGATTGTCACTATTAGGAGGTATGGCCTCATTAGAGGAAGTGTGTCACTAGGGGGTGGCCTTCCAGGCCTCAGACGCTCAAGACATGCCCTGTGTCACTGTCACTTCCTGCTACCTGTGGATCCAGAGGTAGAACTCTCAGTGACCCCTCCAGCACCATGTCTGCCCTCATAGTGCTGTGCTTCCTGCCACAATGATAGCAGACGGAACCTGTGAACTCTAAGCCAGACCCAATGAAATGTTTTCCTTTAGAAAAGTTGCCTTGGCAGTGGTGTCTCTTCACAGCAATGAGACCCAAACTAAGACACACCCCCAAAGGATGAGGTATCTTAAACTAGGCATCAGAGATGCAGGCTGTGCTGGAGGTGAGGACCATCCCACTTGGGTTAACAGGGATTCCTGCCTCACTTCCTTCGTTGACAGTGTGATTAGACTGAGTGATTCAGACATGTGCTCACTTTCAACTTTCATGATCAGCCTATAGTACACATCCCCACTTTTCAGAGCTGGTCTCTGAGTCTTAGAGAGGCCAAAAGGGTTGTTCACTGTCACACATGAGACACCAAAGCCTTGTCCAGCCACAGGTCACAGACTATGAACCCCATGATCCTGTGCTTCTCAAGAGAAACAGGTGTCATGGCAGCTCCGGTGGAGAAAATCCTCTTTCCTAGCAAAACATCCATGACCCCATGCTATGGAGTGTGGCTCATTTGTAATTCTGCTTCCCATAGGGTGGGCCTGAGAGTCACAGGCCACATCTTCATGCAGTTAGTAGGCACACTTCTTGACATAGGACCTAGCATATATCTCTCTTTTTAAAGGGAAAAAATCTACACACATAATGCATGTGTGTGTGTGTGTGTGTGTGTGTGTGTGTGTGTACACGTATGTGCAGGCAAAGACTGAAAGAGAGTTGGGAATGTCCCTTGGTTGCTTTCCATTTTATTTACTGAAGCAGGGTCTCGTCTTGAACCTAGACCTTGCCAATTCCAACTAGTCTAGCTGGCTAACCTACCCTGGGAATTGCTTGTCTCTTCCTCCTCTCTACTGGAGTTCTAGGGATCTGAACTCCAGCCCTCATGCGTGTATGGTAAGTCACAAACACTGAGCCATCACGCTTGTGAAATGTGTTAATGGAATGAACTGACAGTTTCCACTCTCATCCTAGAACTCTATATGAGTATCTCACACCCTCAGTCCTTTCTGTTGAGTTAAAATCAGGCTCAGGAATAAAACACAGAGCTTCAAGTTACCCAAGAGAAGAAAGGAAGTGGCAGTAAAATAAATAAAAGGAAAAACCAGCAAAACCTATGGAAAGGGCAAAGCAATACACAACACGATTAACAATTAGACAGCAGGTTCCCCTGAAGTCTCTTATACATATAAATACATTTAATCTTTAGAACAAACTCATTGAATGGTTAGGAAATGTGGGATAAAGCAAATGTCTAAGCAGAAACACTGGAATTTGAATCCAAGACACAGAGTACCCAAACTTGGGACTATACTTGCTTGCTGTCTATACTTGCTGCCTCCTAGAAACCGGCTTGAGCTGTATGCTCAGGTGCCCCATGAACACAACAGCCCAGAATTTAGGGATAGGGGGATATTCCCCAGGGTCAGACAGCTCCTGTGACTCCAGCCTGCAAGTCCCCAAAGTCAGTAGGCTGTGAGGAGAAGTACCACAAAGGCGGCAGCTGGAGGTTAAATTCTGAGTAATTAACATGTTTATCCATCAGAGCAAAATCGTTCCCTGGAGAATTCAAGTGTCATTTCACTGTGTCTTTAATTCATGGATGCTTTTACTGTCTTGCCAACAAATACTGGTGAGGGAAAGGCTTGGCAGCCACTTGACAGAGAAGGAAACACAGCTTCTGCCCAAACCAGTATATGTGACTGACTAGATGATACCTAATCATACCAAGATAGCCACACATGGCCAATTTGTGTTCGTTCTCATAACTCTGAGACTTAGAGGGATATGTCTACAGTACACGGGTCAAAATCAGGATAGTAGGGGGTACATGGTTCTTAGAGGCAAGCTGTGGTTCTTGGACAAGGCAGCCCTGGAGATATCATTTTAACAAGTCATGTCCTTTCCTATACCTATAAAGTAAGGATAACATCGTCAACCCAGAGCCCCTCAAAGCTGATCCAAAAGCAGCAAGATGAGTGTAAGATCCAAGAAAACACTTCCAGTGAGCAAAGGCAAGATCGCCCAAGCAGGAAGCCAGGGGTGCGGTGATGCAAAGTAGGTTCTTCCTGCTGTGGGTCCAGGCCCATCAAAGGTCCTCTAAGAAGTGGTACAGACCACTAAGGAGAGTGGTTCTCCAGCCACCAAAGGAAGAAGGTCACTCCTGGTGGTAAACATTGACCATTATGCCATTATGCTCCTTGTCTCACATAGACAGCTGTGTCATGGACATGTGCTATGGAAAGCCCTTGGTGGAGACTGCATGGGGACCATATTCAGATTCTTCTGAGATTAGTCATAGGGTACAGGTGGGGTGATGGGATCAAGTGGTGGTAAATCAAGGTTCTTGTAACTAGGGAAGAACATGGCACTGGTGTTGGTTTTGGCGATGACAAGAGTGACCATCACTGGCCTCAGGAAAATAAAGGAGGGTCTAGATGCATCTTGAGGATGGCTTGAATGATGAATGCTATTTCTTCTCAGTATCTATGCTCTGAGCCCTAAACTTGATACCTGGAATTCTAGGGGCCCACTTGCCTCCCCACTGAGCCCTGAATGTGGCTTGGGCAAAGGCCAAAGCTGACAAATGGCATTCCGTAGGTTGGAAAATTAGGCAGGGAGGGGCAAGGGTTACTGGGTTACTGCATCTTCAAACCCTCAGCTGAGGGTCTAACCACTTCAAAGTTAGAAGCCAGTTCTTACATAAAACAGTGAGAACAGCATTTATAGTAGCATGCTCACATGTGCTTGTCATCCCAGAACAGAGACAGGAGGACCCCTGGAATAGCTAAACTGGTGAGGCCCAGGTCCAAGTGAGACACCTTGTCTCAAAATCCATGTAGACAGTAAAGAGTAACACCCCAGATTGACCTTGGGGTTCCACATGCCCACTCATCCTCATATAGACATGCATCTGCACCTAAACACAGACACACACACATACAAACACACACATATACATATATACACATATACAAACACATACATACACATGAACATATATACACACAAACACTCATACACATACATACACAAACACTCGTGCATACACACACATATCATAAATATACATACACCTATACACACACATATACAAACACACACTTATACATATACACTCGTACACATATATACACATACACAAACACACACATACTCAAACATACACACATATACATATATACACAAACACACATCACACTCACACATACATACATACACAAACACACACATACACATACATACACACGCATACACACACACTCACACACATACACTAACACATATACTCACACACATATGCACACACACACACCACATACATATACACACACATATACACAAATGCATACATTCATACATATATACACACACACAAACACACACATATACACACATACACAGAAATACACAAACATACACATATACTCACACATATACAAAATACATACATACATACATACATGCATGCATATTCACACACACACACACACATACACAGGGAAGGGAGGAATAAGACAGCAACTCACACCAACCTTTCAACTTCTTACTGATAAGGGATTCAAGGAAACAGGAGGGACTCATGCCCACAACTGCACAGCTATGAAAAGTTCAGCCATCTACAACCTATCATGTCCCTCCAAAATCCTTTGCTGCCCATCTACCATACCATGTGGGTGCTTTCTCCCCTGAGTCTAACAATCCTTAACCTTTGGCCCTTGGGATTCATATAACCATCTGAGTTCCTGTAGGCAGAGATGTGGCCCTACTAAGCTAATGCTTTGCATTCCACACACATGTGTACTGTGCCTCCTTGTGGACTAAAACCATTTGGTCAATAGCTGTAGGTTGTATAGCTTATGATAAACACAGTTATGTCTTTAAACCCAGGGAACACATCCTTCAACCCGTAGCAGATGCCTGGAGACATGGGAACCCTACCAGCTATCCTGTGTACGTGCCTGCACTGCATGCCGAAGATAAAATGTAATTTATTCATGAGGCAAGTAAGAAATTAATAGTCATAACAAAAAATAAAATAGGACAATTACAGGAATGCACTGTAATAAAAGTTATGTAAAACATGAGATGTTGACTTCTGGAATTTTCCATTTAATACTGAAGGACCATCGTTGAGAGAGAAAAGTGAAGCTGTAGGCATCGGGGAACCGTATTGCAGTCGAGAACCACATTAGGTCCTGCAGCCCCATGAGAGCCGAGCCTCTGTCTGTCACTGGTCCCTAGCTCTACTTGAGACTCTCACAAAATACATAAACTGCTAAGAATACTGCCGACGAAGACCATGCCCATGGAATTACATGGCCCCTTCCCCACCAAGTGACCATGGCACTGTAATCCCCTTTCCTCATTTTGGACAGAGTAAGCCTGTAGTACTATGTAAATGATAATAACTGAATTGAATGGGCAAGAAAAAGGAAGATCCTCAATGCCAGTGTCTGGCCCATTACCCATATGTCCGTTGCCTCCTCGTGTGGCTGTCATTTGCCTGCCGGATGCACCCCCATCAACTCGCAGTTTGGGTTTTCTGCATTCCACTGCCACTGGTATAATCTGTGGGACTGGTCCCCTTGACCAGCAGAGGACATCTGAAGAAGGTCTGTGTCCTTCTCTAAGAGCAGCAGGTGCCCTGTTCATTTAAGAGGCACAGAAGCCAACTGCACCAAGGACCACCATTGCAAGGAGACCATTGCAAAGGACACCCCACAGCTCCCTGGCTCCTGGCCCACAGGGAGAAGCAGACACAGGCTCATCCTGCATTTGGTCACCTGAAAAGCAACTAAGTATCCCTTTGGCTGAGAGCCATTTGGGACTCTGCAGGTGACATACAAAGAGAAACAATCCTTGACTTTGATAAATGCATAACCTGGGAGGTAAAATGACAGGTGTGTGAACCTGGCTCATTCAGTGCCTAGCCCCAAGTGTATGGCTTTCTCACTTGGCCTAAATGATCTCCATCTTGACTATGACACTTTTTTTTGACACATTTCACTAGTGGAATACTACTTTACCCCCCATTCCCATTCCCGTATAGTAAGAATTAGGAACAACACAAACTGTTGAATCTCCCAGGGATAGGAGTTGCATATTTTATGGGAAATCATATAGATTTAGAGTTACTCTTAGTTTCTTCCAGGTCAAAAATACAACTGAAGATTTTTCCTTCCCCAATCCTTCCCCCTAGAGCTGCTGCAGGTAGAGATGTGACCCTAAGAACCTTAGGCTCCCTGACTCTCCCTCAAAACCTCCTTAACCCTCACCTTTCTCTCTTCAGAAGTCAGCAGTGATGCCCACAAACACGTGAATTCTTCCCTTTCTCTAGGTAGCCAATAGGACTCTCTGGAAGTGAACTATGGTCAGGTGGTTCTCTTAGCCAATATGCTATGAGCAATGTTGGTCGACCATTACCTCCTGCCAAGATGGAGCTATATGTATAAATACTGTGGACAGGCTAGATCAGGGACTATAACAAAGAGCCTCCACGCTTTTCCCACTCACACATTCATGAATAATATATACCTAAAATTGGTAAAACAAACAAACAAACAAAACAAAACAAAAACAAAAACCAAAAAACCTTTACTAGGAATGGCAGCTCACACCTGTTATCCCTGTACTCTGAAGATGGGGGAGGGAGGATGGCCGTAAGTTTGAGGCGAGCCTGGGTTACATAGCAAATTTCTAGCCAACCACTGGTACTTAATGAGATGTGTTGACAGAGAGAAAGAGAAAGAGAGAGAGGAAGAACAAGAACAAGAAGAGCAAAAAGAACAAGAAGGGGGTAGAAAATGAGAGGATTTGTGTTATACCACTGCCGTTGAAGTTCCATGTTATCATAGCAGACTTTAGCTGAACCTAACTAACACAACCTTCTTTGACGCAGAACACCTAAGCTCTGCCCTGGCTTCTAAGCAAACTTTCATTCTCGACTAATTTGCAAACATACAGATAAAAAAATTCTTCAAGAAACAGAATCTATGCTGGAAATGGCAAGCCTTGGCATCTTGGCAGGTCTTACCCTTAACCTCTGTGTAGACATTCTGCAGAGAAAGCAGTCCCTGAAGGATATCATTCATATACGGCTCTGAATGCTAAAGCTGAGGCTGAGACCCTGGGCAAGCATGGGGGGAAAGGATGACTTCAGATGGTGTCCAGTGCTTGGTACCTCTGAGCCAAACTCTTGTCATGCATTTGTCATAGTCTCAGCAGGCTGCCTATTCCTGGCCTCCAGCCAGCCCATGCCCTGGGCAAGAATGCATGATGGGACAGATCTTCTGATTGACACCTGTCTTCTTTCTCTCTTCTTCTTGACCATATTTTAGGATAGCAGACAAGTCACTTCCCTGTGCATAACATGATAAAGCTCCAGCTTGAGAATAGGGGTGAAAATAAACATACACCGTACTAAAACCAATTCTCCTACATGCAGAAGCCTGGCTCCAAGAGGCCATCCCAAGGATATTGTCAGTGAAAACATGCATAGCACAGCTTGTTATTAATCAATTAATTCACAGCTAGCTTTGTCCCGAGTCATCCAGCAGACAGAACAAGAAGAGATTTGCAAGCTGCACGCATCTGAATTAATATTTTTAAATGGCATAAGCGTGTAATTAATACTTTCCAGGAACACATCCACACCAGATCAGGCAGTGTTGTTGGTATTTTCCCCTTGTCCATATGCCTCTGTTTTTTGTAATTACATTTTAGGAGGGTAGGCAACCATCCTAAGTTTGTTTTGCTTTGTTATTTCTTTTGTGACTCAAAATAACCATGTTCTTTCTGCTTCAGTAAACCATTACTGCAGCTTGAGAGGATTCCTGGAAAGGTCTAGTTCCATTCAGTTTTTAAGAGGAGAAACAACTTGCAAATAATAGAATTGAAAGCCTCACCCATGAGGTCTGCCACAGGCAGATACCAACTGCAGTGATTAGGATAGGCAAGGTTATACCATGGAAACAAAGTGACCCCTGAAGCCCAAGACTTCAAACTTAATTCTTATTTCATTTTTTAAAATTTAGATTTACTTTCATTTTATATACTTTAATGTTTGGCCTCCGTGTATGCCTGTGTACCACATGTGTGTTTTGTGCTCTGCAGAGAGGTCAGAAGAGGGTGTTGCATCCCCTGGGACTACAGTTATAGACAGACAGTTTTGAGCTGCCATGTGTGTGCTGGAAAAGAAACCTGGGTCCTCTGTAATGAGTGCCCTTAGTTGCTGACCCATATCTCTAGCCCCTACTCCTTATTTCTTAATCATTGCAAAGTCCCCTTTTGTCAATAACTCTCCAAGTTTACCTCTTTCCAAAGAAATGATTCAGGGGTCAAAGCTGGTTTGTCTTGTGGCTCTACCATCGTGACATCTGGCCTCCATCACCTCAAGGTGATACACAAGCTGAGGCTAAGATACCAGGCAAACATGGAGAAGAAGTGGGTGTCCCAGTGCCATCTAGTGCTCTATGCCTCTGATGTCCTGCAGCTGCCACAACAGACCTATATGCTCTTGCTGTCCAGCCATCCCACATTCTGGGCCAGAGATGCAAAAATAACAGAGAGAGAATTGAGGATGTGTACTCAAGAGAACAAGAAGAAGAACAAGAGAAGGAACAGATAATCAGGCAGAGGCAGGAGATTGACTCAGGTTAGCAGTAAAGCCCATGCCTGCCATTTTCACTCATAAGTCACACAACTGTCAGAGACATAAGTAATGTAGGGAAGATCATGGTCATCTAATGGCTATTAATATATTTCTATACTTGCTATGAATTCTTAGAGGTTAAGAGACCTTATGGTGCTATTCTGCGTGACACCCTGCATTCTATTCACTTCATCAGCCAATTACCAGAGGTGGCGAGGGGGTACCAAACACACATGCATGTACACATGTATCAGAAGCTGAATGTTTCTGCTCTTCCCTTTGCCAATAGGAACTACCCTTTGTGCTTTAAAAAGAGAAGAGAAATTATACACGGTCACCTTGAGTGGGCAAGAGCCATGTTCCTTAGAAACAGAAAGAAGGGTGTGAGGGTCAGCCAAGAGTATCCCCATTGGGGGAATCTCATTGTAAATGTTCATCTGCCTGAGAGCTGGCAGATAAGCTGGATTATTGTTCCCAAACACTAGAAGGAAGAGTGATGGTTGAAAATAAATGATAAACTCTACCCATTTAAATTCGGTTCATCCAAGCTGGCGATATCACTGCTCCCCAGAGCATTCTGATGTTCAACCATTTTGTAGCCTTTGCACTATAGTGACATCTAAGGTCCTCACTAGCACAGGCATCTCATAACATGAAAAGGTTGAAAAGGTTTTCCCTGAGGATCAACAGTGATATTAAAGTGTGAATGCAGATCAAGTAAGGTCAACTCTATTCCAATAGGCACATGTCCCTTAAAAAAAAGAAATAATAATAAAAAATGCATGTTGGGGCTAGGAATGCTATGCTGTGAGTGAAGAGCCTGCTGCCCAAGTATGAGGGCCTGAGCTTGGTCGCTGGCACCCACATAAAAGCCAGGGACAGGAGTGGGTGAACATGATGCTAGAGATCCGGGCAGAGAAATTAGGTTGATGATGTCCTGGGCAACCAATCTAGCCAAAATAGGAGCCATCTAGTGAGATATCCTGTCTCAAAAATTTGGAGTCATGGGGGAAGATATTTGTCATTGACTCTGGCTTCCGCATGCACATGTATGGATGCATATACCTGCTCCCACACATATATCCACCCGACCAAGTATACAGGAAGAGTGTAACTTTGGTATTACTATAGACTTCTTGATGACTCGGTAGAGACTGATCCATTCCATTGTCTCAACAGACCACAAGGTTCCCACCAACATGGGAGTTAGTCTCTATCCTGAGACTACCAAGGCTCAACAAAGGAGAAAATGGTCTTACTTGGGAACTATGATTGCTGGGATTTGAGCTTTTCTGTTAGTGATAAGGTGAACTTGCTGGAAGGAGGTTTATAGACACGTAAGAGTAGTATCAAGCCTGGCACATTATTGATATCCAAGAGCCTAAGGCTTGGCTTTCTTCAGTAGAACAGGACCTGCCTTGTTCATCTCAATGAGCCACTGTGAGATCATAAAGGAAAAGAGGCCCTTTAAAGCTTAGGTCCTACGTAGCTCTGGGAGACATTTTGTTCTAATTTCCCTCACTCCTGATGCACAGTTCAGTCAGTGTTCCTTCCTGCCCACAAGTGGTTTCTGTTGGTAGCTGGAAATCTAGGACAGAGTGGAGGCAGCAAAGAAACCCAAGGAATCCCGTTACGACATGCGTGTCCAACTGTAGACATTGTTTGGTTTGGGTTACAACTTTAGAAATATCATTCTATTTGGGAATAAAGTACCATTAATTCTCAGCAATCATTAAAACCTCAGGGACTCTGGGTGTGTGAGGTAGGAGGCTGGGGTGGGGTTGGGGATCGACTTTGAACTAAATAGCTGCCTTATTTCATTACCACATTGATTAACATAGCCATCACATCCTAGCCAGACCACCAAGAAGAGGAAAGCAGGAACCGACTCAGAATGCAAACATCTCTGTTGCAGTGCAATAAACCAGTTTACCCTTTTGCTAAATGTCAAGTTAATATTTTTCTTGGAGTCGGCTTCATCTCTCCCCTTCTTCCCCTCCACGGGAACTGTGGCTCCAGGAAGGGGACCCTGCCATTCAGCAGTGCCTAACCTCAGCACAGGGAATTGAAGAGAGCAGTCGTGGCTGGGAAGTTAATGCAAACAGAACTGCTCCAATTGCAGAAATAGCCTTTGGCAGTCATGAGCTCTGGCTTTAGGGAGCTTTGATCTTGGGCAGCTGACCAAGCCAGAGAATGGCATTAATAAGTCTCCAGTCCTCGCTCCCAGGAAAAGAATAAGCAGGAATGGAAAGAAGGATGACATACACAGGTCAGCTATCAACTGCCTCCAAATGAACCAGCCATGAATGCTTACTGGAGCCCATGTCCAACCCTCCCACCACCAACTCCCTATCTAATGACTTCTATCTTCCCGCCCTTCTGCCTCCTCTCTGCATTGATGCTGATGCTGTCTTGGCTGTGATTTGTTCTGCATGCCTGCCCTGCCTCCAAATGTCTTTTTAAAATATTTATTTATTTACTTATTTATTTTATGTATATGAGTACTCTATCTGTATGTATATCTGTGTTCCAGAAGAGGGCATTTGGGTACCATTATAAGTGGTTGCGAGCCACCATGTGATTCCTGGGAATTAAACTCAGGACCTCTGGAAGAACACCCAGTGCTTTTAACTGCTGAGCCATCACTCCAGCCCTTCCAAATGTCTTTTTTTATTATTTGTTTTTATTTTATATGTGTAAGTGTTTGCCTGCATTTATTCATGTATATCGTGTGCATGCCTTGTGTCTGCAGAGACCGGAAAGGTCATCAGATTTCTGAAAACTGGAATTACCCATGATTGTGAGACATCATGAGGATATCAGGGACCAAATCTGGGTCCTCTGCAAGAGCAGCACATACTCCTATGCCATCTGTGCAACTAATCCGGGGGGTTTCATATCTCCATCTCATTCTCAACAGCACCAGCAGTTTCACCTAAATAAGTGATCCAGCCAGGTAAGTCTCTAACTCACAATCCTATTATGGCATCCTCTGGCTTTTTATATGAAGCCAAACCTTTGGCACTGAATATTGAACTTGACCTCATTCTATGATCTCAGAAGCTTCTCTGAGGTTGGCCTTCATCTAGTCCTTATCATGTAGGAGGGTGGCTGTCTGAATTTGGGGTTCCCTCCACTACTGAGAATAGAGCTGTCTGTTAACCACATGCTCAGAGCCTGGAAGAGAATACTCATCAGTGACATCAAGATCAACCATTCACTCATTCACATTGTTCACAAATCTGGAAGTCAGCCTTCCTCAGAAAGCTCCTTATGTGTGGCTATCCTCACCATCCTTTCTATTTCCATGGCCCCAGTTGTTGTTGGCTGATTAATGCTATTTTCCTACCACATTTGCAGTACCCCCAAAACATTCATACTATTCTGCCTTTTCTAAGCCTCTATTGTGCCCAATTATCTGCATCTCAAATTAGGACTTCATAATAGAGGTCCTTGAAACTGATCTATAAAAATAAAACTAACAATAAGTTGGCAATAAGCTTTAAAATATGGTAGAAATAAAGCATATAGCATAGAGCCTGGAACTTAGTAAGCACTTACAATAGGAGTGTTTGATGATGTTGGTGTAGAGATGGTGGTAGTGATGCTGTTGTTGCTGATAAAGGAGAGGATAGTGTTTGAGATGATTGAGATGATGGACTTAGCATTAATGATAGTGATAATAGTGATGATGATAATAGATGGAAGTAGTTTTGAAAATAGTTATGATTAGTTGGCACTGGTAATTATGAGATACTGGATGCAATATTAGTGATGATGATGATGATGATGATGATGATGATGATGATATCAATATCTCTACTGGTGGTGGTAGTAGAGGTGATAGTGATGGTGGTGATGAAGATGGTATCAGAGAGTTATGATGATAGGGTTGGCACTCATGATAATGACAATGATTATGGTGAAAACAATCTGAGTGATGGTGATTGTGATGGTAAGTCATAGAGTTGGTGATGGTGATGATGCTCATGTTGGTGGGGGTGGGTGGGTAGTATACATAGTGTTGATGATGGAGAGATCCATTGGCAACAATGTGATAATGACAGTGATTGGTATCTGTGGAAGTAATGGTGGTGAGAATGATGGTAAAGGTAGAGATGGTGTTCTTGATGGTTAACTCCCAACAAAGGCTGCAGGAAGTAAGGCAGTTACACACTCTGAATATTATCTTCAGAAATGACTTAAAGTACCATACATTCTGATGTCAGCACAGAAGGATAGGCTTAGAAAATGCCAAGGAATATAAATGGAACTAAAATCTCAGGCTTAGTGGCCTAACCCTGTCCATGGTCCTGAAAGAGAACAGCAGTCAAAGGCTGGTGGGCAAGTGAGGCTCCCCCCCCTTTTAATTGGATATTTTCTTTATATACATTACAAATGTTTTCCCCTTTCCAGGTCCCCCCTTTGGAAGCCCCCTATCACATCCCACCCCTGCCTCTTTGAGGGTGCTCCTTCACCCACTCACTCCTGTCCTCCCGCCCTGGCATTCCCATATACTGGGGCATTGAACACCCTCAGGCCCAAGGGCCTCTCCACCCACTGAGGTACAACAAGGCCATCCTCTGTCACATATGGGGCCAGCGCCATGGGTCCCTCCATGTGTATTCTTTGATTGGTGGTCCAGTCACCAGGAGCTCTGGGGGGGGGTCTGGCTTGTTGATACTGTTGCTCCCTCCACGGGGCTGCAAACCCCCTCAGCTCCTTTAGTCCCTTCTCCAGCCTTTTTTAAATCCTATTTCATTTCATCTTTGCAACCAGATGTGGGATTCGTTGATAAAAATATAATCAAAAAGTAAGGAGAAATATATACATTTATAGACATAAATAGAAATCAGAACTCTTGAGTTCTAGAGATTGCAAAGGAGGCAAAAGAAAGACTTCTTCAAACTGATATTGCTAACAGTCATAGTTTGAATTAGGAATTGGGCTTCCAATCCTTTACTAATTTTAATTTTAAATGTATTACACAGACACACAGACACAGACACAGACACAGACACAGACACACACACACACACACACACACACACACACACACACCTTTTATAATGGTTCACAGAGCTAAACATGGATCACTTGGGAAATCCCTGTGGGAAATTCTTGCATAGACAGAATGCATACACCTCACCTATTTCATAGGTAAAATTCTAAGGCCAAGAACAGTGCTATTAGGAAGTAGGACCTAAGGAAAATGTCTGGGTCACAAGGAGGCTGCCTCATGGATGGACTTAGTGACCTTATATAAGATATGAGGTCTTATCTTGTGTGCCCAAAGAGGGCACAACAAGAAGGCATCTGGCCCTCACCAGGCACTCATTATGTTTGCACCATGCTCTTGGGTTTCCCATCCTCCCAACCACAAGAAGTAAATATTTGCTGTTTACATGTCCACTCTATGGAGTTTTTGTTATAGCAGACCAAAATGGACTTCAGACAATCTCCTTCTGTTCACTCATATAATAGACCACACATCGGTTGGTCTTGTACTCTGGATGTTCTCTAACTCACTGCAAAGAAATGGCAGAGTCGGTCTACTAAGAGTGAGACTCTAGGATTTCAACACTAGTGTCTGAAGTTTAATCCTGGCTTGCTCAAAAGCATTCCTCTGTAACAATAATAAAAAAATACTCTATTCATGCCATTTTTTTAAAATACATCAAATAAGATAATGCACCTTTGGCCCAGGGCGATGGCTCGTGGGAGAAGGTTTATGGCTGTCAAATCCGTGTTCCACCCCGAGTTGTCCTCTGACACATATACACACTGTTGCAACAAACAATTAAACACACACACACACACACACACACACACACACTCACAGTCACACAACATACTAACAGAAAGTACTGCCACATGGTTTAACCCTGAGTAGGAACATTTGTTATTATTTTTAATATTATACAGTATTCACACCTTCGTACCCAAGTCTCTACATCTACAGTTTTAGGAACTATAGAGCAAAACCACAGGAAAAATATGAAGAAGCAGTTTCAGATATGTTTGTAATAAAAACATACAGACACTTTCCTTCCATACTCCATAAAACAGCATAGCACCACAAGTTTTTACAAAGTGCTTACTCAAGTACTCAAGTACTGTAAGTCACAGAGAAGAATGCGTATAGGTACTGTACAAAACATGCTTTTTATATAAGTGTAAGCTGAATAAACCCTTTCCTTCCTCTCTTAGTCAGGGTTTGTATTCCTGCACAAAACATCATGACCAAGAAGCAAGTTGGGGAGGAATGGATTTATCCTGCTTACACTTCCACATTGCTGTTCATCATCAAAGGAAGTCAGGACTGGAACTCACAGAGGGTAGGAAACTGAAGGCAGGAGCTGAGGTCATGAGAGGTGCTGCTTACTGGCTTGCCTCCCCTGGCTTGCTCAGCTTGCTTCCTTATAGAACCCAGGACTACCAGCCCAAGGATAGCACCACCCACAACGGGCCCTTCCACCCTTGATCACTAATTGAGAAAATGTCTCACAGCTGGATTTCATGTAGACATTCCCTCAAGGGAGGCTCCTTTCTCTGTGATATCTCCAGCTGTGTCAAGTTGACACACACAAAACCAGTCAGTACTACTAACCCTTTGTCAACTTAACATACAAACGCATCACTATAAAGCCTCAACCCTTACTTTCTTATTCTTCCCCAAGAGCTAAATAACTTTAAAAATCCCACAGTCTGCAAATTCTTACATATTAAAATTTCAATCCCTTTAAAATAGCCAATCTCTTTTGAAATTCAAAGTCTTTTTACAATTCAAAGTCTTTTTATAATTCAAAATCTCTTAACTATGTGCTCCACTAAAATACTTTCTTACATCAAGAAGGAAAAATATCAGGACACACGGTCACAGCCAAAAGCAAAATCAAACTCTAACCATCCAATGTCTGGGCTCCACTCACGATCTTCTGGGCTCCTCCAAGGGCTTGGATCACTTCTCCAGCTCTGCCCTTTGTAGCACTCACCTTGTCTTCTAGGATCCAGCTGCCTGTACTCCATTGCTGCTGCTGTTCTTGGTGGTCATCTCATGGTACTGGCATTTCCAAAATACTGCTGTCTTCTGATGCAACTGGACTTCATTTTCACGAATAACCTTTTGTAGGTTCTTTTCATGGTGCTAAGCATCAACTTCTCTGCATGACCCCTTAAGTCCTGGGCTTTCAACTGCCACTGAGGCTGCACCTTCACCAATGGCCTCTCCTGGCCTCTCACAGTGCCAAGCATCAGCTGCTACCCCTTCGTGTTTCAAAACTAGTACCACCTCAGTGACTCTTATACATTACCAAGTCTCATTGTCAACATGAAGTACAAATGTGGCTGCCTCTGGAACAAAGCTTCTTTGTGCTCTCAGAAAACACTTCCCAGATTTCATCTTGGTGATGCTGGTCTCTTCTTAATCACTTCTAATTTCTTATCTCTAGTTAACTACCATCAATTGTCCCAGTAATGCAAAGGTTTTGCTTTAGTAGTTCTAGTATCTTGTTAATCACAGCTGATTCTTCAGTCTCAGATAACCAAAACCACAGAGACTTCACAATCAAGACAGCAATGGCCCTGATTACAGGCTTTAATCTTCCCGCTGAAATTTCATAAGCCAGGCCTCTATCATCTGTACTGTTCTCAACATGATTTTCCAAGCTCCCACAAAACATCCCACAGAGCTCTTAACCTCCCAATGGCTCTTCTAGCTCAAAGTTCCAAAGTCCTTCCACAATCCTCCCCAAAACATGATCAGGTTGTCATAGGAATACCCCACTTCCAGTACCAGATTTTCTTAGTCAGGGTTTGTTCCTACACAAAACATCATGACCAAGAAGCAAGTTGGGGAGTGTAATGGCTATGCCTGACTGTTGACTTGACTATATCTGGCATGAATGACAATCCAGAATTGGAGGACTCACCTGTGATCCAGGTCTTGGGGCTGGAAGACATAAGTTTCTGACCTGGATTGACATGGAGATCTTTAAGCATAGTGGCCATGAAAAGCTTTGGCCCAGGCAAGGTAGTAAATGCCTTTAATCCCAGGAGATGAAGGCAGGAAGATCTTTGAGTTCAAGGTCAGCCTTGGCCAAAGCAAGACCCAAACCTAGGCTTGGTGTTACACACCTTGAATCTGGCCACACCTTCTGCTGGAGGCCTACATAGGATATTGGAAGGACTCATTCTTTGCCTGCTTGCACTAACTTGCCAGCACACCTGTTGGAACCTACTTCTGCAAAAGACCAGCTGAAACAACTAGCCTCGTAGAACCGAGCAGCTACTAGATCCTTGGACTTCCCATGCACAGCTGCCCATTGTTGAGTTAGTTAGACTACAGATTGTAAGTAATCGCGATAATTCTCTCAATATAGAGAGACATTCTGTAAGTTCTGAGACTCTAGAGAACCCTGACTAATACAAGGATTTTAGCATGAAGGGATATGGGGCTCTGCAGAGGTCCTGGAACTTTTCCTGACAAACATACAGAAGCTGCCTGACACTAGTTCTCTTTATTGCCCCAAGTCAGGATTAACAAAGAAACCAGTTTCCCTCCTTCCCTAGTACACCCGATGGCCTCCTTTCTCCTTCTTTCTACTATTTAGCTCCTCCCACTCCCTTTTCAGTAAATTGTAGACAGATCATGCAAAAGCTGTAGAAAATTTGTTTACACATCAACTCAATAGAAACCACACAAGCCACAATGCCTCTAAAAGCTGTAGCATGGTTTGTGACCTCAATCTGTATGAAAACACAGTAGCTCTCTTCCTTGGACAGACTTGGGGCTATCCCCAGGGGCCTCACCATCCCTCTATTAGCCTCTAGGGGTTACAGGAGGTCCAGAGCTCTCGAAGTTGAGTGGATCACCATGCTCGAGCTAGGGCCTTGATTGTCAGGCACCTTTGAAGAATGTTGGCTGTCAGCCAGGACCCAGAAACTCTAGGAGTCAGCAAGGAAGAACAGTGCAAATGGCCTTCCTGTCCTAAGCTCTTCTAGACCTGGCTGATCACCTTTCTTCAGTCTTCTCAGCCTCCCTCAACAGCAAGAAGCCAGAAATGTCCCCACTTTACAGAAAATGTATCTGTGGGGACCGTTGCGACTTAAAATTCACACAGTCACCAGTTAATGTCAAGTCTAGGTTAGGCAGCCGGCTGTGAAGGCAGTAGGGGTCAGTGTGTGAAGCTAATGGCAAGAACATCACCGAATCTCAGTCTTCCCACCTGCC
Source organism: Apodemus agrarius (assembly GCA_964023405.1). Lineage (NCBI taxonomy): Eukaryota > Metazoa > Chordata > Mammalia > Rodentia > Muridae > Apodemus > Apodemus agrarius. The sequence continues at coordinate 87,393,228 of OZ030013.1, forward strand.
ACCTGCTCCCTGCATGACTTTGGGAAACTGACTCTGACAAGGAGGACTTGGGTTCCACACCTTTCAAGTGGAATAACGTTTATCTCAGGATGCTTGAGAGTGAACAGCGATGGAGCACAGGGATAGAGGAGGATGCTCCTATTGTTGACCCAGCTAATCCCATTCTCTCTTCAATATACTAAGTCACATGGAATGTAAACTAAGGGGGGCAGCAACACACACTGGCTTCACCCACACTCCCGAGCCTTGCTGTCCTTGACCAGAGCACCTGCAGCCTCCTGCCGGGACCTCAGGAGAGCTCATTTAGCACATGTGATTTCCCTGGAGCACTCTCCAATCCCATGCTGGCCGGGATCATCCCCTTTGGCACTTTCCCAAACCTCTAAACCTGACTGGCAAGAAGTCTGAGCATGAGGAATGGAGTTCATAATAACAAGCAATAACCCACTCACCCTTCTGTCTGCTCTATACAACACTGCTCCATGATATATGGCATCTTGGCAACAGTGGGTCAATGAGACATGTCGATTTCCATAAGCAATATGTCCATTTCCATAAACAACCATCCCTGCCTTGGCTAGGTAGAGCCTATATAGATGAAGTGATACTGAAGAGGGAGACAGTGAAAGGCATTTCATAATTATTGATGCTCAGATGGCACTTAAGTTCTCATTTTTACTTAACAAATAGGAGTTAGAAGATAGCTAACCTGTGCCTTCTCCCAGATTTCCCTGGAGATTGCTTTGAGGCCTTAAAGAAATATGTTTCAGATTATGTGATCATTTGGTTTACCATAACTGCAAGTGTCTTTCATTCCATAGAGAAGCAAGATAAGATACATCTACAATTAATTAAATGGTGCTGTACACTATGATGAGATCCACTCACATCTACGAATATTGACAGTTCCAGGAACTCTCCAAGATCATATACCCATACTGAGAAACAGGCTCTGCTGTCAAGGAAGGAAAGGTTCATTGTGGCAGAAAGATTATAGAGACGAGTATAAAACTGTCATAAGCTAGGTAGCTGGGGCTGTAAGAGCACCGTTGAGGAATGCTTTCCCCAAATTTGGGATCTGAAGATGAAATTTGAGAGTTCAATAAAGGAGAGGGAAGAGGACAATAGTTGTAATGCATCAGAGAACACACATGGGCAAAATGCCATTTGTCACCAAGCTAGGAGAGTGAAGCAATCTAAATCTGCCCTAAATGCAACAGCTCACACGCTCACCCACCATTATCCTTGGCTTGGTCAAGAGCTGAGGCAGAGCCAGCTGCCACGCCTTCTGCCAACAGCGCTGGTGCCAGGTGAGGGATTCTGCCCAGGAGGCACTGAGAATTTGCTGCCCCCTGCTAACTCAGCTCTGAAACCTCCTCCCCACCTGTTGCTGTGACATTAGTTGGTGTCACCTGTGTCCCTGAGTGGCAGGATGGGAAACTTTGTCATCTGCCTACCCTCTCAAGCATGGGGCACAGGGAGGGGTGGAGGAAGGGCAATAGTAGGCAGAGCTGGGAGTCTTGATGAACAGAGAAGCAGAGCACATTGTCCCATATCCATGGGGGTGAGAGCAAGGAAGGAAGGAGGGCTGAGAGAAGAAAATCATCAGGCTCAGAAGAAAGCCATTTAATACAGCCTGATTCTGACTTCTAAAAATCCAAACTAATGCAAGGAGACTCAAGACTCATTTAACAATGAACCTGTGAGGTGGGGCAGATGGCTCAATGGATAACGTGCTTGTCGTCCAAGCAAGCGGGGCCCACATAAAAAGCAAAGTGCCTGTAATCCCATAGTTGGGAGGCTGAGATAGGAGGCCCATGGGGCTTTAAAAAAACAGCTAGTAAAGACAATTTCTGAACTTTGTATTCAGGAACAATCATTGTCTCAAAACAAAGGTGGAGAGTAACAGAGGAAGACATCTGACATGACAGACAGACAGACAGAGATAGAGAGACAGGGAGTCAGAGACACAAATGCAGACATAGACACAGACAGAACACAAGCCCTCAAGTTGGGTGTGAAGATATAGAGATCTCAAGTGATTCTTGGTCCAACCCACCAAGTATCTTTTCTACCCCCAATTTCTTCTCTACATTCTCTTAGGTATCTAGGAAAGATAAAATTCCATCCCAGCACTGATGAGAGATCTGGATCTGTGCCCACAAGCAATAAAATAGACTTCTTCTGATCTCAAAAGGAAAGTATATTCAGGCCTCGGGCAACCCCAGGGACTTAAGAGTTGTTCTCAACCCTTGCATGCATCTGATTCACCTGAAGAGAATTTTGAAAGTAAAGATGCCACAAGCATACACTCTCAGATTGGGATTTCATTGGGCTAGAGCAAAGATTTGAGCCTTTCAAAGGCTCCCTAGATGATGCTAATTGTGTATCTAAGGCTGAGAGCTGTTATGCTGTGCTGAGGACTCTGTGGCAGAGGAAGAAAAAGGATGGTCCCTGTACTGGCTAGTTTTGTGTGTCAACTTGACACAGGCTGGAGTTATCATAGGAAAAGGAGCTTCAGTTGGGGAAGTACCTCAATGAGATCCAGCCGTGGGGCATTTTCTCAATTAGTGATCAAGTGGGGGAGAGCCCCTTGTGGGTGGTACCATCTCTGGGCTGGTATTCTTGGGTTCTATAAGAGAGCAGGCTGAACAAGCCAGGGGAAGCAAGCCAGTAAGGAACATCCCTCCATGGCCTCTGCATCAGCTCCTGCTTCTGACCTGCTTGAGTTCCAGTCCTGACTTCCTTTGGTGATGAACAGCTGTGTGGAAGTGTAAGCTCAATAAACCCTTTCCTCCCCAACTTGCTTCTTGGTCATAATGTTTGTGCAGGAATAGAAACCCTGACTAAGACAGTCCCTCAGCTCTAGATGCCATTAACTGAAGTGTCAAGTATCATACCTCGATCCCAGTTCCCATAGTATCCACAATTAAGCAGTGGGAAAGACACAGCTCAACACTGTGTACAGGTGTAAAAGTCAGTGCTCTCAGAGGCTAAATAAGTTTCCAACAACGGGAAAAGCAAGGAATTCAGGCCATGTCAAGTTTGAGTCCCAAAAGTCATTGTCAACCATCTTTATCATCCATTGGTAGCCTCCATCTTCATTCTCCCAACCTTAGCTCCAGGTAAGAAACCAGAGTGGAAGTGAGTGAAATAGTAAAGACAAACTGGCTGAAAGGATGCGGAAGAGAGTTGACAAAAAGTCGTAACAAGCTGAGGACAGACGGAATAAACATCCTTCTTAAATACTTCCTGGGAGCCCTGGCAAGGGATCTTTTTATTGAAAGAGCACAAGGAAGGAGGAAGCAAGGCTCACCTTGTTTGGCACCATGACAACAATGTAGTGATAATACAGGTACCCTAGACAATCACCTGGCTTACTCACCAATGAAAGCTGAAAAGAAGTCTAGAGGATAGAAGATAGAGAATTAAAAGGATGATTTACGGAAAGATATGCACTCTTTAAATGTGGCACCTTATTTTTTTAAATCCTTCAGGCTATTTTTTTTTCTTTTTCAGAGGAAAGAAAGAAAATCTGGCTCTGCTGGAACAGAAATCAGTCTTGCCTGACAGTATTTAAATTGAATGTCTGTGAGCCTGGCCTTGAATTTTCAGTGAAAGTAGATACTATTAAAAAAAAAGTCAATGCAAAAGATTAAAATTTAGAATGCTATTTTAATAATACTCAATTCTACTTGATTTCAAATGGCTGTCATCTTTTTAGGCTCCGCCAATCTGAAGACACTTGATGGAGAGCGTTCAGAGCTTGGTTATGAGAAGGCTGGACTTCAGGTCCATCTCAGCAGAGGTACCCAGAGTAGATATTAGTTGTCTTTATATGAGTTACTAAGAAGGCCTGGCTGGGGGAGGGGCACTCTGAGACAGCTTCTTCCTATCTATGGAATGGGAACTATATGTCTTTCTGGGAATTAGTAGGAAAGAGATCATCAAAGCTCCATGTTGGGTAAGAATATATCATATACACACTACATATGCTAGGTCATACTTCTGTTAGGTCACTGATTAACAAGCCATCTCCTTCTACAAGCTTCTCCATTTGCTTTTCTAATCAGAGGCCAGTTAACAAGCATTTAAACTAGTCAATGGTATCATAGCATCTTCACAGAATGTTTCACAAACCCGAGGCAAGTCACTGGTCACCTTCCTAGACCTAGCACCTTTGGAGGCTTAGCTTTTGTTCCATATACCTGATAGTCTGACTAGCATATAGGGACTGGGACTCTAGTAAGCAGATGTAGTTCTCCTATCCAAAATACTCCTTGCAGTAGGGGTGTTAACTTCAGGTGGAGCCAACCAATAAGTATTTACCAAACAGTATGATAAAGTACAACTGGAGGAATAATTGGAGTGTTTCGGAGAGAAAGGCAAGAGAAAAAAATAATTGCAACTGGATATTGAGAAATTGATTTGCTATCTTCACTCACCATTGTCCCTGTCATTCTTGGTGTTGCTAGTAAGCACTTCCCAGTCTTCACATTCTGGGTACACAGGAAGGCTATATTTCTCTGCCCCCTTTGATATTAGGTTCAATCATGTAATCTATCTAGGCCAAAGATGTGTGTCTGATTATATTGCTATGGTAAAAACAATGACTAAAATAAACTTAGTGAAGGAAAGGACTATTTCAACTTATATTTCCAGGTAATAATCTATCACTGATGGAAGTTTGGGCAGATACTCAAGGCAGAAACCCAGAGCAGAATTCAAGGAATAAGGCAGCCTAATGGCTTACTCAACATCTCATGCTCTTAGCCTTCTTATATAGCCTAGTCTTCCCTGCCTAGGGATGGTGCCACCCACTGTGAGCTAGGCACTTCCCTACTCAGGCATCATCAAGTCAACAATCCCTCACAGACATGGACATGGGCCAATCTGATTGAGACATTTTTTTCAGTTGAGGTTCCCTTCTTCCCAATTGCCTTTAGGCTGTTCCAGGTTGGCAATTCAAACTTATCAAGCCAGTTTGTCAACAGATGTGGCATGTGTCACACTTTAGCTGTGGGCCACTATTGATGCTTTCTACCCCTGCTTCAGTGGTAATGGGGACACACGTTAAAATGAAGGCTTTAGAGGTAGGAAATGTAGACACAAGAGGCCTTAGTTCCCATATATCCTGAGCACTGTGTGAAGCAAGAGCAGGAAAGTAGAGCTTTGTTGTAATGACTACCAAGGTCGGGGGCTATTTTGCTACTGGAGTACATCCTTGCTGCTCTGAGCACATCAGTAAGAGCTGCAGCCAAACGTCTGTAAGGGATGGGGAAGAATCCAGAACTGCCTCAGGAATGAAAACCAGACAAGAATTCTATTTCCTTTTGGTCACAGATTGTACTTTCCTCCAAAACTGGTCTCTACTCCAGTCCAAAAATGGACTCACTGTCCACAAGCTTATGTGTTGGAGACCATAAATTCCTACCTTTTGTGTCTCTGTCTCCTGTTCAAACCTGTTTAGAATGCCTTCGTGCCTGATAGAAATGGTGTTTATTTAACTCAGCCTGGATCTTTAGCTCAATACCACCTCAGAAATGGAACCCTAATCAGTTAGCCTGCAGTGTCTCCCAGCTCTGCAGTGAGAGTCATCTTTATCATCCAAAGTCCCCTCCAGCCACACAGCTTCTGCCTCTGTCATGCTTCTTTCTTGGGCTGCTTCTCCTTCAGAGCCAGTTCTCATCCCACCAGAAGTACCACTGTGAACTTCACCCTGATGCATCCCATACCATTTTCTCTGAATATAACCCATAATAGAAACAATGTGTAGTGGTTATTAATAAAAAGGTCCCACCTCGCCAGGCCTCTGCACCACGTCCCAGCGGGTCTCGCTCTGAGTGACTCTCACTGGAGCAGTGGAGTCAGTCTTCCCCAGCCAGCGCTCCCAGCATCCCAGCTGTGTTTCCGCTCCGCCATAGACTCTGTAAACGGTGGGAGTCCCACGCTTCTGCCCAGCACCCACTCATTCCAAGTATCCCGTAAAGCATGACTCTTAAACTTGAATAGTTAACCAAATATATTTATGTATAAGAAACTCCCAATTACATAATGCCAATTTACAATGATAAAGCCTTATCTCAATATTTCTAACCTCTCCAAAACACCAGAAATACATCTGATGCCATCTAAATATCCACCTCTCTCTCTCTCTCTCTCTCTCTTTCTCTCTCTCTCTCTCTCTCTCTCTGCTCATGTGTACCACCAAGCCTATCTCTGTCTCTTTCTGTCTCTGTCTCTTTCTCTCTCTCTGCCCCTCACTTCTCTTCACTCCTCCTCTCTCCCCTCCAATCACTGACCTCTCACTGTCTCAATGTGAATGGATAAGAAATATCTTGCAACAACAATGTGTGTTCCTTCTTCCAGAAAGAGCAGGTCTCTTCCTAGAAAAGTGTATGCCCCAAATCTTGATGGCCTCCATTTGTGAAACAGAGCCCAGGTCTGACCGCAGCAAATGAGGTGACAATCTGAAGTGTCTATCTAGGTGTCTGGCACATAGTAAGTAGATGCTCAAAATTTGTGCCAACTTTCCCAACTTAAAGGATGGGTCCAGCTCTTTCCTCCTCAGGCAAGAAGATCTTTTGTCCCTGATTCATTCTACATAGGAGCAATGTCTCCTCTACACTGGAAAACACACTTTATGCCTTTTATGTAGAAGTACAGACACACAGCATGCTGGATTCTGCATTAAAAAAGTGTGATACTTAATGCATCTGTGACATTGAAATCTCAGTAGGGAGCACGGTTAGAGGAAAAACATGTTTACCAAGACTCCATATGTGGGCAATAATGAAACAAGAGCTGAGAGACACTGATCTAAAGACATCTCCAATCCAAACACAGGCAGGCTTTCTGGGCCCCTTCATCCGAGTCTCTCATTGCCATTGCTTACATCTCTTCTCTCAACTGTATTCCAAATCAGTAACATATTTCAGAAAATTCTGTTAGTCAGACACCTTTCCCTCCTCTACACCCTTGTCAGTCTCTATTTCTTTGCTGATCTATGCAGGTGGCTATAGGGAAAACAAGAACACAGGAGCTGACAGACTGGTCTTGATTTTCAAGACATGACATGTGGAACTAGTTCATATCATTTCCAGCAACCCCAGGGTGGGAGGTGAGTGTTCTACCTCCTCCATATTCTCATACCAGGTCAACTCAGAATGGTTCCTTGGGTCAAGATATACCTGTAATTACCAAAAGAATCAATTGCATCTCCTTTAAGTAAGGGATAAAAATGGGTCTGGGCCTATGACAATTTGTTGGAATATAGTAGACACTACAGTCTGGCTCCCAAGTGGGATTCCCGAGCTGTCTGGCCTAAAGACTTGAAGACTCAATAATCACATGACAGCCTCTCTTGCAGCTAGGAATATGGAAGGTTATGCATAGACATCTGCAGAAATATGATAGACAAGGAAGACAAAACAGCTTACTCTGATATTTCCCTTCCCCTCTTATTTCCACCTCTAAAATACTGTGAAGCTGCCTATTTCTCAAAGACTTGAGAAGATCTAGCGATGCCACCCTTAACATGATATAGTAGCAGCTCTGGCCTTCACTTGTGAGGGGAGAAATGTTCTCCCTTACTTTTAGCTCAAAGTCTCTTAACTAACACTGAAGTCATGAGTGAGAGGCATGGAGACTGTTTCTCTCAGTATCTAGGGTACATGTGGTCCATAGATAGTCTGCCATACTTCTGGTCCCAGGATAAGGGCCCCTTTGTAATAGACTGAGGATAGCATCAAATGGACCTGGGTTCTAGCCTGACTTCCTATAAAACTGTGTGACTTTTGGCAAGCTTCTTTGTCTTTATAAATATAGATCATTTTTACTACAACATGAAGTTGACCATAGTACTTCCTCCATAGGAGTATGGCAAATATTAATGACAAGTCCAGGGCTGATGACAAAATCAATATCATTCTCCAGTCTCTGTACATATTAGTGGTCATGATGGCTCTCTAATTTCCCCTGACAGGTCTGTCTTGAGTTTGCCTCTTCCATTTCCTGTTTGTTTGTTGATTTGTTTGTTTTCCTAAAAGCTTTCCAGTTCCCCAATCTCTCTAGCTCTTTTCCCTTTCTGTTTCTTCATCCTCCCACGTGTGTCTCTATCTGCCCCTTTCACCCTCCTGCCTCATCCCTATTCAGACTCACTATTGAGGCACAAAGCAATTCCCTTTGGGCATAGTACCAGATCCCCAGACACAGCAGGCCCTGCCCTCTTTGGAAACAAGGGCTCTTGCTATAGCCAATACAACCCTCAAGGTACTCACAGTGTGGGACATGCTTCCAAAATGTGTCATGTCCTTGAAGGCTTCCAAAGGGCAGACAGGACCTGTAGCTTGTACCTGACTCAACCTCTAAATCTGAAATCAGATCAAAGTGCCAGGGCCTTTCAGCACCTCACTGCCCACTGTGTGCTAAGGGTAACCTCAGCATAATCCAACTCCTACTGCCTCCGAGGATTAACTGTGGGTGGGAAACGTATTGACTTTAAAAAATGAAACATTAGGCAAGTAGCAAGTCCTATGCAAACCATTTTTCTCTTTAGAGACTATTGGCTTGGTTTCTAAAAGAGGCATCACAGAATCCTGTCCACTGTCAGAAAGTCCTCCCTGGGTAAACAGTCAAGATTCAGATATGCCAGATCTCCACCACTCTGACATGACAGTAATGGGGACCAGAGGGGGCAGGCTCACATCCTGTGGCGGAGAGAATAGGTCTTAGTGGAAAATGGGAAGTCAGAAAGAGGCCTACTAGTCTCCTATAGCCATGGTCCTTCCCAACAAAAGTCACAGGATCCCAGGACCTACCTACCTCCTAGCCTCTTCCAGGATACTTTACCAAATGCTACCTGTGTTGTGTTTAGAAGGTATCCATCTTAAGAAGCCAGCTGTCCAGATGGAAAGCAAAGCTTTTATCCTAAGGCCAAGACTCAAACCCTGGATACTCCTCCCCTCTCCTCTCTAAGTTCCTGCCATATGAGGGAGGCAGCATCCCAATGAAAGGAAGTGGCTAATAAACAGGCAACTTCTGTGTGGAAGCCAGCTTCTCTGAACAGTCAGTGGGTGATGTCACTGTGATCCTCACAGCTACCCTAAGCTTTAGTCCTCTCTCCTCTCACTTCACAACCGACCCCCCTCCCGCCCCACCCCCCAGGGATGATGGGATATGTTCAACATCAGACAGCTAGTAAGTGGAGAAGATACTATTGAACACTGGGGTCCACCCCTTTCCTCAAAACAGCAACATTGTTGTCAAAATAAATTTTACTAATTATCAAAATACTTAGCAATTAATATTCTAGTCGCTGTGCTAAGTATTTTGCATATAATAGCTCACTAATTCTACTGTGCCTGTAGGGTAACTATTATTAGTATTCCTGTTCTATGTATGAATGGAAGGGCTGAGAAACACATAGTCTAGTACTGTTATAATATAAGATGTGATGTGTGTAACCCAGGACTCTTTTCTGTGCAGCCGTCATGGCCTTTGCCCTTTCAAGGTCAGCTCTACACCCCTGGCCATTTTCTTTAAGCCCCTACAGGCTGTTTTCACTGTGAAGAATCAGTTCAAGTTCACCTCCAGGCCTTTATGTGCGTGCCACTGGGACTAACTACCACCTGAATTTTTTCTCTCAGAAAAAAAAAAAAAACATAAAAGGTGCTCTTATCAGAGGCCAAAGCTGCTTACAAACTGCAGAGGTGACACGAGGTAAATTCATTTCCCTCCTGTCAAGAAAGACTCAACAACAAGGCTATAATCAGAAGCTAATGTGTGCGCCTGTGATTGCACCCATCACAGGGGTGGCGCATAATTGAACGAGTTCTCCATGCCCGGAGGAGCAAAGCAATGCCCCATCACTGGCAAGTGTCACTCATCTGGCCAGTACACATTGGCTTTTAATAAAATTATGAAAATCTTGCCAAAAGGCTATGGGAAGGACAGAAGCCTGAGGGACAGGACCTCCTCAGGCCTCAGAAAGTTTCTATCTTAAAGAAAGACCTTGTTTCCACATAGGCTGGCCACTTTCCTTATGGCCTCTCCTCTAGGCTCAATACTTTATGATTCCTGATCCTATGTACAAAGACTGGTATGGCTCTGCCCATTTAATCCCCAGGCTACTTTAGCTGAGTGGTAAGTCCAGATGCCAAGGTCAATGGATGACCCAGACAGGGAGGGGGCTTTCATTCTCACAAGTTAGTAACAAGAGTAATACTGCACTTTTATCATAAACTAGACACCTTACTGAGAATTATAAACTGTGAGGAGATCCATTTATCTGAGGTCACACATGTAGTAAGTTTTATTTGAACCTGATTCTAAAGTTCATCTTTTTAAGTAGTCCTTCCAATGATCCTGCCTAGATGAGATGACACATCTCTACCTTGGAGCATGGAGGAAGGAATGGGAGGAGTCAGGTGCCTTGCTGGCCAATGGTATTCATTCCCAATGTGCTTGTGTGTGTGTGTGTGTGTGTGTGTGTGTGTGTGTGTGTGTGTTGTATGGGGAGGGGTGGTGGATCTTATAACAAGGTCTTGGGAAGCCCAGGTTGTCTACACACTTCCTATGTAGCTGAAGATGGCTCTGACCTCTACCTGAGTATGAGGATTTCAAGCATGTGCCACCATGCCCAGCTTATGGACCTAAGGACTGAATCTAGGGCTGTGTGCATGGTAGGTAAGCACTTTGCCATCTGAGCTATGGGTCCCACCCCAATCACTTTCTATTCCTATTTTCCTCAATGCCTTTCTTGCTGGATACTGTTCTAGACACGGAGGATATTCAGAGGAACACAGCTCATACATAAAGCTACCAAAAAGACATTTGCAAAAAATTGCAAAGACATCCAAGAAAACAAAACTGAAACAAGAGGGACCACAGTAGGAAAAAGGTGTGAAAGTTATTTAAGAAAGGGGAAAAATAATTTGAAAATTGTTCAGAAGCAAGGCTAGTTAAGACTAATTCTTTTGTTCAAAGACTTCTGATTGAGAGGAAGAGGGAGGGAAGAAGGGAGAGGGGGGGAGGGAGAGAGGAGGAGGGAGAGGGAGAAGAAAAGGGAGAGAACTACAGGAGGAGAAGTCAGGAGGTCAGCATCATGATCCTTAAAGACACAAAGAGGGAGTTCTGCCACCTTGTACAGTCTAGACACCAGACCACCCTTCTTCATCTCAGACTGATGCATGTCTCTGGGGTTCCCACATCCTGCCTAATGGTTGGAACTGGGACATGTTGAGGACAACTGGATCATTCTGTGAGCCTCACTGCTTTTAGCACAAATCTAAAAGGCATAATAATGGAGGCAACAGAGATGGGTGAATGTTCCTTTCATAGGAGAGGAACCCAGCCAGGCTGAGTAGAAAGCCAGCCATGTAGGAAGAGTCAGTAGTCAGGCTGAGTGGAAAGTCAGCCACTTACTAACAGGGGATTCATAAGGTCTTCCAAACTAATGACCCTTAATTTCAATTCAATTCAGAGGTGAGCGGATCAGGTGAAGGAAGAGAAGTGAAGAGGATTAATAAATACATCAAGGACATTTGGTCCTGAAAACTTACAAAGATGAATTCATTTGTGAGACATAATGATTTGCCACCAGGAGAAGCAATTATCTTGAAGATTATTTGGCCCCAGGATCAATTTTTATTTAACTGCTCATCTCTTGCCTGGAAATACAAGGAGTTGGTCTCTCCCAGACTGGGTCTTTTTCTCTCTCTCTTTCTGACCATCCTACCTTCTCCTTCTCCTTCTCCTTCTCCTTCTCCTCTTCCCCTTCCTCTCTTTGTTCTTTTTTCCACTGCATTTCGGTAAATCCTGATGACTTGGTCCTCACCCATGGTCACTTACTTCCTGCCATCCTTTGTCTCTGTCCAAGCACTTGTTAACTGACTTAACTTTACATACTGATTCGTATGCTTTGGGGAGACATGACTCCTCTACTGAGCTCAATGGACGAGTAAACACAGAGAACCTACATACCATCACTGACTCTCAGCCCCATGTCAGACCGATGGCAGCCAATGGACTGATGGCATAAAGGACTGAGGGCATAAAGGCATCAGCGGGCAAAGGACACTGAAAACCAGTGCCAGGTGAGTCCCAATGTCCTCACAGCAACTTCCCTTTATGTCAGCTAACATTTCTACTTTACATATGAGGAAACTGAGGTACAGAGGCTACTTAAGGACCTTGCTCAAGGATGCACAGATAGTAAATAGAACTGGCAGGATTTGAAACCAGATAACCTGATTTTAGAATCCTACTTTTCTGACGTCTGTAAGTAGGAAGTAAGTGTTGACTGAGGAAATGAATGAGCAACAATGGATGCTTGGGAGTTTATGCTTTGCGTCTGGGGATTTAGCACATGACCCGAAACTTTACATGGCTGCACCCTACGCCCATCAGCCACGCGCACAGTAGGACCTGTTGAAAGGCTAGCACTCAGAGACACACATCACTTTCCAACTCAGCCTCCGTGACTCAAAACTACGCATTAGAATCTTCAAGAGAAAGACCAAGCTGAAGACTCTGAAGGAGGGGCTTCTGACTCAGTGGGATTAGGTCACCTGGGTTAGCTTCCTTCCATGGAGAAACTGAATCCCAGTAAGAACATGAAGCAGGGCCTTCACGCCAGTATCTACCCCTCAGCTCAACAGACAAAGGCAAAGCAAACTTCCGGAAGAACCTGTGATGGGTCATAGAATGGAAAAAAGGCAAAGAACAAAGTCCTCTTTCTACTTAACTAGTAGAATGGAGATAAGCCAAGGGGGCAGTAAATGAGATAGCATCGCAGGTCCTTGGTACTTAAACACACTGCTCCCCACGGTCATTTCTGTGACTTGGCCTCACCGATGGCAGCTCTGTATTCATCACTTAAACAACATGTGCCATACAGTCAGCATTCAGTAAATAGTTCTTAATGAGTGGATAAGGGATTCCTATCCCCCTGCTTGGTTCTACTTTTTCAACTACCACCTCCTCCATGACTCGCCGGTAACATCTGATTCTATACACAGACACACCCATGGATCCACTGGGTATGTTCCTGGACTGCTGATATCAGCTGTATGCTACAATCCCCCCATGGCAGGGATGTTTTCTATGACACTGGGGTAAGAAAGGCAAAGTGGGGGTGCATAGGAAGAACAGTGGAAGCTATAGAAGAATAGAGTGCAAAAAACTAGTTTTTTTCTTATTGAATATGTTACTTCACAGACTCAGGGCTGCTCCAGGTGATGCTGCTTGGCTGAACAATTTCCAAAGCAGTCATGCAAGAGTCGAATGTGCTTGCACCACCGTGAAACAAAAACATGCCGGCTGCTTAGCACATCCAAATCAATTCTCCCTCAGCTCTTCCCCTTCGCTCTGAAAGTCAATTTAGTTGAGAGAAGCATGTTGGTTACTAATCTTGGACGCTCCTTCCCTCCCTTCTTATTAAAGCGCCTTGCAGCTGTACTTCCGGTCATTTGTTGTGTTCTTGTCCCCCCCCCCCAGCCTGAAGGGCATCTCATTTGGTAATTGTTAACTAGAATTCTCTGAAGAATTCAGATGAGGTTGGCTTCTATCCTGCTACACTCATCTATCCTGCAATCCGATGGGAACCCTCCACTGAGCTGGAGAACGGGGATGCTTCCTTACAGCCCCTTGTAAAAATGTCTCTTCTGATCACCTTGACTGTTAAATAGAGGAACGGGCCCAGCCAACTATGTCCAAAGACATGGGAAACCATCTGTGACGGAATTAACACACCTCAAAAACCAGAACTAGATAGATGTGTGCTGTATTCTCTTGGAAGAGGAAGGTTGGCTTCCGGCTCAAAGGAAAAACTGCCCAGCATAGATATGACTAAAATGACCATCACAAGGGCTCTGCAGATCATGGAAAGTGGTGATGTGTGGATGCTACGAGGACCTTAGCATGGAACTGTAAAGAGGAACAATATACAAAGGTATTTCTATAGGTCAAGCCTGCCAGGGTTTGAATCTCAATGCTACAACCACAGTGTAGGCTCTATGACCTTGAATGAGCCGCTTATTAACACAGAGCCTGTTTCTCCCTCTGAAAAATGAAGAGTGCCCATCCGGAGATGGCGCAAGGATGCCATGAGATCATGCATGGAAACTGATCCCAGACAAACCTGTCATTGTTTGCGATCCTTACTGTGCACTAATCAAATACGAGGCCTTGTGCTTGAACCTAGAATATATTGCAGCATTATCTGGCCAGCAGCTACAGTAAATGGATATTGTTACCTACCCCCCATTTCACAACAAACTGAAGTGCAAAAGAGTTAATAGCCTGTACAAAGGCATAGGGCTGAGAAGCTAGAGAGGTAGATTAGGATTTGAACTCAGGCCCCACTAACCTACAACATGAGAAAGCATGTAGGAGAAGCCTCCTGCCAGAGCTGAGGTTAGGATCCGATCTTTGGGTCCCAGTGTCAGGAGCTGCTCCACGGACAGCTCTGTAAAGAAGGTTCCGGATCTTGGGCTCTGAGCCAGCATCCTGGGACTGAGTTCTAAATGTGATGTGTGACTCCAGCTGTAGCCTCTGCTGCTCAGGTATGCCTCCCCTTCCCCCTCTGGAAATCCAGGAGTTGTAACATTTATGTAACACTATTAAGAGGCTGTGTGAACCATGCTGCTTTGGAATCCTTCGTCTACTTCACGAGGGGGAAGTCAGTAGGCATGCCCGGCAGCTGCTAAGAGCTTTCAACACATGATACCTGGAAGTACTGCTATCAAACCAGCCAACACACATAGAAGTTATTACAGCTCCGAAACAATACCACCAAGTGTAATTAAAACGGCTTTCCTTGTGATGATACAGTACAGATGCATTTTAGTGACCCCTTTTACAGATGAAGGAGTTGAGGCATGTGATAACTAGGTTACTTGTGCAAGGTCACAAGATCCTGAAAACTTACCAGCTTGCTTATAGATCAGCCCAGGTGGGCACATGTCTGCACATACCGTGTAGTTTTACTAGGAACCATTGGAACAAACAGGAAACAGACAAACTTCTGGAACTTGTGGGACCTTCAAAATACAAATGTGGATGGAAAAAAATCCCAAGGATGTGGTCTGTAGCCTTCTCCTTTGAGAGGAGCAGCATACCTGTCAGTATGATTTTAGAAATAGCATGTCCAAGCCCTTTGCTCTGCATGGACCCACCACCATCTCTTCTTAGAAGTAATAAACACAAGGTAAGAGGAGAGAAACAGGAGGAGTAAGTAACTATTGCCTTCCATCTATGGGCCAGATCAATACAAATGTGCCTGTCTGCTGGCCACATGCTAAACAGAATTCCAAGAGGTCCCAGAAAGGTAGCAATCGAGGGCACTCAGGCCCTCACAGGTCTGACAAGCTGGGTAAGACCCAGGTCAATAGCCCTTTGAATAAGTATGGCACAGGGTACTCACCTGTGAGAAACAGGCTTTCATATCTCTTATCCTTAACACCAGCATGCTCCTGAAATGTAGTTCTGATACCCTGAGCAGATGAGTATACAGAAGAAAATACTGAATATTCTAGTAGGGAATCTGACAAGCCAGGCCATCAGTAATCAAACCAGTTCATCAGTTATGAAACGTCCCAAGGACTCCCAGAATTGGTTACAAATAGACAGTTAGCGTTCTGTCCCGAGGATGGGCTGCCGCTATGCTTTTGGAGCACATCTTTGCACTGCTGGCTGTATTCAATGCAGCAGTCGGGTTCTAGACAATGGTTGTCCATACATTCCTTGCCTCTCAGCAAGTCTAAACTCTGAGGATAAATTTGCTGAAGCTAAATACTGAAACCGGAAATCTTTTCAAAACATCAAGATGGCATTGGCCTTAGAAAATGAGCTTACTCTGAAAGTGAGCTCTGCAATCGCTTCCTACCACAGTCCTGAAATGCCCTTGTCTATGGTCTGAATGACAGTGTGCCCCCAGTTCATATACTGGAATCTCATCACCCTTTTGACTGCATTAGGAGACAAAGCTTTGTGGAGGCGACGGGGCCAAAGAGACAGTGACCCCGTGAACAAGATGAGGCTCTGAAGGCCTTCACCCAGACTACAAGACAAGTTATTATCTAAAAATCAGAAATAAAGGCCTTACCAGAAATGGAAGCTTCCAGAACGTTGGACTGCCAGCACCGTCAGAACTGGAGTAAGTTTGTCTTGTTCATAAGCTGCCCAGTCTGTGGTATTTTGTATCAGCAGCCACATTGAGCCAACACTCCTTATCTTTCCATAGATGGGCAAAGGAGGGTCTAAGGGCCATTCCTATGGTATATCTA
This sequence comes from Apodemus agrarius, assembly GCA_964023405.1. Classification (NCBI taxonomy): domain Eukaryota; kingdom Metazoa; phylum Chordata; class Mammalia; order Rodentia; family Muridae; genus Apodemus; species Apodemus agrarius. The sequence continues at coordinate 87,409,514 of OZ030013.1, forward strand.
TATACAATGGATATATATAGATATGGATATACAATGCCTTCAAACCCATAGGTGAGTTCACAGGAAGGCTAGGGATAGAAAATGAAGTCAGTCCTCCTTCTCCTCATCCTTTTTTCTCTATGAGAATATGATCAACAGTTCTTTCACATTAGGGAACAATAGAGAAATTGTTAGCCAAGGTTACAAGGAAGACTTGGCTTTGGTTCCCTGGTTTCAGGTCAGGTTAAGGCCACCATGGCATCTTAGGAGCATAGTGGCCACCATCTCTGAGATGAGAAGGTAGCCCTTCCAATTGGCAGAGCCTAAAATCAACATTTGGGAAAACTGGCTACTGCCAAATTTTAGGAGGGTTAATCTTTAACTGAGTTATACATTGTATGTGCCCATCATACAGGCCTGAAAACGAAGGCACCTAGAAGAAAACATGTACTAGTCATGAGAATGAATGAGTCCGCAAAAGACTATTCATCTTTGTTAAAGAAACAAGTGCATCTGCTATATGATGCCCACAGCTGATAGCTCTAGTCATGGTGAGAGTAGCTGAATGATTAGATGGACCTTAGGCCTTGGAGCTGGGCTGGATAGGGACTTACATGTCCTCATGTAGAGGATTTGGGATAGGCTGGAAACTCTCGTGTACATCTGTAGCACACTGTTCAAGAAGGATGCTCACATATGCTAAAGAGAGCCCATCCAGCAGCCTGTGCTTACTAATTCTAATTTTAACCCCCAGAAACCTACCCAGAAGTCATGTTGGTTTCTATTAATGCTCCAGGGTGGTGGAGATAGATCACACAGAGAAGCTCTTGCCTTGAAGGCATGGGGACCTGAGTTTAATTGCTCCAGAATACATTTTTTTGTTTTGTTTTGTTTGCTTGTTTGTTTGAAGCCAGGCATGGTTGCTTACAGTACTAATCTCAATACTAGGGATACAGAGACAGGAAGATAGATCCCCTAGGACTTACTTTCTTGCCTAGTTAGAAAAATTACAGGCAAGTCTTTCTCAAAAATAAGTTGAACAGTATCTGAGGAGTATGATCTGAGGTTGTCCTCTGGCCTGTACACACATGCAGATGTACACACATTTGCACATATGCATATACAAAAGAGATGTACTCTGAGCTAGAAAAGACCCTATTCAAGATTCCAAATGCTCCTGCATTGGTGAGTCCCACAAGTCCCTTCCCCTGCATTCCTGTCATTACGTTTTCTTGAACTGGATTCAACAGCACTGGGGCTTTTCTCTCCTTCTCGGCTGTCGCCATGCCAGGGACAGACAGCCTCGTTAGCATTCTCACAGAGTCACTGTGAGCCTCTCAGAGTCATACCTGGTGATTGTCAGGACTCAGTGCACTGACGCTCTGGGGATGTACAGATTGCTCATTGGTGACTCAGGGGCTGACTCAGCTGCTGGGGGCGGCTTGTGGGGGTGGGACATTAGTCCAGTAGGTTGGGCGTCACCCTTCCCTCCCTTTAACCACGGCTTCTTAGCAGTTCCTGCTCTGTCTATCTACTTAACATGTCATGGGAACCAAGATTCTGAATGACTGAGAAATAACTCCAGAAACCCCCAAGAAGAGGATTCTGGAAGATTTTATTCAAGTAGCTGTTAAAAAAAAAAAATGTAAGTCATGGTTACATTTATTCCTGAGATACGCTGAGAGTATTGTAAATTCTCAAGAGTTTTCTCCGTGATGATGCTAGGAAAAAAAAAAACCAATTTTCATGAGATCACTTCACATAGAGATGAGGAAAAGCCAAAGGACACAAACAACATGACCCTACCGCACGTTGAGACTCTCATGCAGCCTCGGTGCACTCAACTACCATAATGTTAGGGGGAATTATCTTCTTGTTCAGAGACTCTAACCTCTGGAAGAATCTAGACATTCTCTGCCAGACACTGGCCTACTGCTAAGCCAGTCATAGATGATGCAGAGCACCGGGGTCCCCTGGTACTTGTTAGCAGTTCTGAGCCCTGTCATGCAGACACATCATCCCTTACATGACCCAGGCTCAGTCCCTCTGATCTCAGATCTCTCCAGGCAGGTGGAAAGATCCCTCTTTTCATCAGTCTATCCAGCCAGCGGGTGCCATTCCTGCGTTTCCTCCCTTCCCAAGCTAAGAAAATTAAGAAGCCTTGTCGGAGGATGGGAAACTCAACTCTGCAAACAGACTTAATGAGTCACTCTCAAAAATAGGTCTGGAGGGTCCCCAGGAGATCCGCAGGCCTCTTGAAATATTCATGCAGCCATGTTCATCTCCTTGGATCTATTATCATTGAGTAATCTATTAACATTTAACAACGAAACAATAGCAAACAGTAGCCCCAGGCTATCCAAAACAAGTCTATTCTTCCAATAATGTCTGCTCTGTGTTTTATGGAGCTGAATGACTAGAGCAAGTTATGTGTAGTGGATTTGTCCACCAGAGTGGTCCACAGGCAGAAAATTGTACATTCAGGTTGGGTAGGATTATTTAAATGTGCTTGACAGGTGCTGATGTCTCAGGCACTATGCCTGAATACTTCTCCTAGATTCTAGTACAAATTTTTCCAGCCAGACTTTCTCACTTCACCCAAGACAGTCACCAATGAGGGAAAACATATGTCTTATGCTCTCAAAGGGTGGTGTGCACATTAGGAAGAAAACTACTCGTTGACATTCTTTATGATGACTCTTTCATCTTTTCATTGAGTGTTCATGATAGATCAGGAAAGAAGTTATTTCTCCTAGTCTAAAGGTAGATTGGTGCTGGCAGGGGAAACACAGATAAAAAGTTAAAATGGCACCTGGGCCCTTGGTGGTCTGTGATACTATGGATACTCAACGCTCCTTTGTCTTTCCAACTGATTCCTGGCTGGGGCACCTTTCTCCATTAATGGAAATGTTTCCCTCAAAGGCAGCCACAAGTATTGAAAGTGGATGGGGGGAGGTAGGGGTAGGGGTGGGGAGGGAGTAGTAGGGGAGAGAGGGTAACCTGATCTGGTATTGGGTGAGGGAAAAGTATTGAAGCCCTGAGGGCCAGCAGAAAGAATGGAAACAGGCACCCTCAGGAGATAGGAGGTTGGGGGGGGACCTTCCAGAATACCAGAGACATGGGAGGTGAGAGATTCTCAGGACTCAAAGGGAGGGACCTTAGAAGAAATGCCTGACAGTAGGGAGAGGGAAATTATAGAGCCCACCTCCAGCAGGAAGACAGGACATCAAATGAGGGAGGGGGGCCATTCCATAGTCATAACTATGACCCATAATTGTTCCTGTCTGAAAGAATCACAGGGATGGAAATGGAGAGAAGCCTGAGGAAAAGAAGGTCCAGAAACAGGCCCAAAGTGGGATCCAGTTCAAGGGGAAGTCCTAAGGCCTGACATTTTTACTGAGGCTATAGAGTGCTCACCAAAAGGGACCTAGCATGACTGGACTCTGGAAGACCCAACAAGCAGCTGAGTAAGATGCAGATATTTACACCCAACCAATGGACAGAAGCAGCAGATCCCTGTTGTTGAATTTGGGAAGGCTGAAAGAAGCTGAGGAGAAGGGCAGCCCTGTAGGAGAACCAGCAGTCTCAATTAATCTGGACCCCCAAGATCTCTCAAACACTGGCGGCATATACCAGCTGATATGAGGCCCCCAACACATATGCAATAGAGGACTGCTCGGTCTGTGTTCATTCAGAGATGATGCACCTAACCCTCAGGAGACTGGAGACCCCAGGAAGTTTAGAGGTCAGGTGGGGTGTGGGGTGGGAACATCCACATGGAGACATGGGGCGGGGAGGGGGTATGGGATGTGGAACAGTTCAGGAGTGGAGGAATAAAATATGGAGTGTAAAAAATTAATTAATTAATTAGTTAAAAGAAAAATAAGTAGTGCAAATAAGGAATAGAACTTGTAACTCCTGTGTGTATGCGCATGTGTGTGTGTGTGTGTGTGTGTGTGTGTGTGCGCGTGTGCACGCACACGTGTGTGGTGGTACATGTGTTACAGGAGCATGCACACATGTACCTTTAGTATCATTCCTCAAGAAACATCCACCTTGGTTTCTATGTTTGCTTACTTGCTTGCTTTGCTTATTTGTTTTTGATACAAATTCTCTCATAATTCTGGAGCTCACCTCATTAAGCTGGGCTGGCTGGCTGGCTGACCAGTGAGCACCAAGGATCTGCCTTTCTCCACCTCCCAAGATCTGGATTATCAATATACATCACAAATATTGGTTTTCTTTTTTGAACATCAGTTCTGGGGATCAAATTCAGGTCTTCATGCTTCCGTGCCCATCACTTTGCAGGTTGAGATATGCCTCTTACCCCCAAACATGTCATTTTATTAAAATACAAATAATATGTAGCTAACATTAAACAGTGAACTAAACCTAAAGCTCAGAACCTTAAAGTATGATGTGTGCACCTTGATCAAACAAACCGTACTCTGGGTGAGCACTGCATATAGCCATGAATACAGGTAAGTGGTTTTTACCAAGCTTCTTGCTGCTCTAGCAAAAGCTATTCCTGAACACTCCTCTAGGTACTACTACAGAGCATCCACCGGGAAGAAGAGAAAGAACTTGGAGATAACGAATCAGCCAAAGATAGAGACATATTAGAAGCAAAATAGAGCTGCAGCCCTGCCAACAGGTTGTTAATTCAGAATGCAACGGCCCTTCGGACATCATTGGAAAGCCAATTGCCGAACAGGGAACATCAGTCTCTTCACGTCTATGGCAAACACTCCCTTGAATGCAAAATTACAACTTGGTGACTATTTGGGATCCAGCCCTCTGTATTTTTCATGAAGCTCAAAGGAGATTAATGGGACAATCAAGATATTACGGATGAAAACGACATGCATTTCAAATGAGACTGTGACAAATAGCTGGGAAGCCTCCAGACTAGGCAACAGGAGCCCTGAACTGGGGAACACTTTACCACGGTATGTATCCTCACCCTGCAATTCACCCCTGGACATGAAATACAGAGAGAGCGTACAGGCTTTCCCTGAGATCCACAAGACAGAAAAGGAGCCTTGTCATTAAGCAATTATAAGGTCCAAGGGGACAGTGTTGGCACTAAGCACTACAGACGCACATACAGCTCTGTTCAGATGAATCCCATTATTATTAAGCAGTTCAATCAACATAATAATTATTATAATGGCTGGCATTTATCAAGAGTCTGTTATATGCTAGACAATCTATATGCAATGCCTCTAAGGTTCTTGGCAATACTCCATGGTGTTATCTGTTTATCCATACTTACAGTGCTTAGTAAATAGAAATGAAAATATTTTCTACATTTTATGCAGGTGAATAGGGATGAATGTGTGCAATTACCTATATTATTATATACCTAATTGAAATACAGTTATTTGTAGTTAGACATTATACATATATTGTGGTGGTCTGAATGAGAAATGTCCTCCACAGTCTCAGGTATGTAAACACTTGGACTCTGGTTGGCGGAGCTGTTTAGAGAGGCTTAGGAGGTTTGGCCTTTTTGGAAGAAGTATGCCTCGCTGGAGGAGGGAGATGAGATTAAAAGCCTCATTCCATTTCTAGCTCTCTCTCAGCTTCACGCTTGAGGTTGAAGAAGTCAGCTCTTAGCTTTCTAGGTACATCACAAAGCCTGCCCCTTGCTGCCATGCTGTCCCCACCATTACAGACTTTAACCCTTTAGCACCAGAAGCCAAAACACACGATTTCTTCTATAAATTCTCTTCATCGTGGTGTTCTAACACAGCAACAGTTGATAATATGAGGATGGGTTCATCCGGTTTTCACAACGACCTCACAATGTGGACAGCACCCGATTTCACCATTCACTGATGAAATCACTAAGGACAAAAGTAGCTGCTATCCTCTACCCTCCTAGCTAAGCTGGGAGGACAAGAGGAAAAGCACATGTTGAATGAATGAATGACTCAGCCTTGCTCCGTGGTAGAGTGGGGCATGCACCAAGGCTTATATTACCAACAGACCCGTCAGCATGCAGGGGTTCTTTCTCCCCACGAGATATTACTGTTTCATAGTAAGTGATGTTGCCAGGCTGAGAGCTACCTCCAATCACGGCCTTCTCCTGGGCCATCATATCTCGATTGTATTTCACACACAGCTTGTCACAAGAGCTACCAACAGTCTCCGACACTTTTCTCATCATTGATGGAAGGCATTTTGGAAAACATTTCCTTTTTCCTTTTTCTTTTTTTTTTCTTTCTTTCTTTTTTTGTTGCCATTCCACGATTGAAAATGAATTTAGCCACCTCCCCTTCAGAGAGGGGATGGTAGTGGTTTTGTAAGTATCAAATCACTTGTCTTCTTTGAAGGTACCTTTGAACGAGTCCAAGGACAGTCATTGCCACAGCATTTCAGATCATCCTGTGTATTCCTTATGCCATTATGCTACAAACTTTATCACAGATCAGCAGAGAATGGATGTGTGTTCCTGGACAAAGCAAAAGACCATAGAGAGTGACAGGGGTGGGCTTGCCATGGTGAAACCCAGCAGGTAAGGTACAGATTGTGATCATGATCACAAGCCAGTCCTACCCACCTCCTCGACGTCTCAGGAAGGTGAGACTGCATGGGTGTGAACATAGACCTTGTGAACACTTCTCTGATACCTTCCTCTCAGTGTGGATACCTTCTCAGAACTCCCTGCCAGTACCCCAGTACCCCAGAGTCCACATGAGGATCCCGCCAGTGCAAGGACAACTGAGTCTCTCAACGATCTCTATCCTATGGGAACAAGGATTGTTTGGTTCAGGGGTAGTCACGTGACCCAGGCCAGTTTAATCAGTGTCTCTCAGTCCTGTGCTGGGATTTCCAGGATTAAAAATGGACTTCTTTCCTGCAGGGCATTGTAAAGAAAGTGTACAACAGAAGCACATGCCCCTAAGTCTGTTTGAGTCTGTGCTCCTCAATTGGATAAGATAATAAATCCTTTTGATTATTGTAGCCAGTTTGGTAGGTTTCTATTCTTTGAGACCGAAAGCACCTGAGCAAATACAAATGTGACTCTTTGGGCCATCCATCTGAGGAATGAAGAGGAAAGTCAAGAGTGATCTCACAGTTCCTTGAACCTGACAGCTCCGTCTCATATAAAACTCATGCCCTACTCGGTTAAAGAACAGACACTTCCCACACCATATCCACAAGGGAAACTCCTACTCACCCATCGAGGCCCAGCTCCGATGTCCCTTTCAGTTTCCTAGGCCAGACTTGGGGCAAAATTAATCACTTCCTTCTGCTTTATCCCCATTGAAATGTATTGCTCATCTGCTTGTATAAATATTAATGCAATGCAAGTACACATAGCCCAGGAGTAGAGGACATTGTCTTTTTCACCTCTACGTGAATCAAACCACACATAAAAACATGGATGCTGAAGGCTCTGCTTGGCATGAACTCAGACAGCCACATGCCACTCTAGCTATGTCTCCTCTCCTACAAAAGAGGCATGAGTGGACTCTTACTAAGACATGGCTTCACATGTAGTAGTCAGTCAGCTGCCCAGGACACTAGTAAGCATGTGGCAATAGGCAACTATAGGAATTTCATTGAAACTCATTTAATAAAAAGTAAAATTAAGTTGATAGGGTAATATATTTAAAACTCTTACCAAAACTACCAGCCCAGTGATGATGGCCCAAAGATACCATTCAGCCTAGAAGACACACGCCATCTCTTAAGTCTATGGCTGGGAAAGAAGTGTGGGCTTACAACTTGTCTCTGCCTTGGCCCATAGGATCAAATCCATGTTGTCAAATTGGCTCTGGAGGCCCGTTCAACATGTAGTGACAGGATGGCAAAAGAAGCCTGCCGATGATAGCTATATTACAGGAAGCGAAATAGACAGAAAAAATGTTAATGTAAAGGTGGGTCACCCCGGGGCTGGCCTCTCGGATTCCTGTGACCAAACTGTAACAGAGTAGATAGCTTCTCTTTAGTGATCGGCATCTAGTGCTGCTTCTAGAAACAACACTTGACCTTATTCTTTGTTCTTCATCCCTCTGGTTCAGGAATGTCCCCACCTCTACCCTTATATAGTACCTGCCCAGGCTCGCCAATCCCAGGCAGACCACCAGATCTGTCATCCTGAGGCCATCTTCATTGATCCTAGAATACCAGTGCCAATCGACCTGAAGCAATGAATGCCAGTTCCAAGACTTGGCTACAACAGCTGTATAGGAAAGAGAAGCTGTTTTCTCACCAAGGCTTTTTTCCATCAAGGAAGAAATGGATATGCCATGCAATTGATTCTGTCATGGCACCTCACAAGAAGAGAGCCAGTGAGCATTAGACCAACATGGAAGAAAGAAAGTAGAAGTGAGCTGTCAACGAAAGGTAGGAGGGAGCCAGTTACATTGAGAGTGCCACGGCCTGCCCTTTCCTCCAGAAATCTAAGTGCAAAGCCCACCTGACCTCTTTACCTTCAGCCAACATGTCCATCTTCATGTTTCATAGCCCCATGCCTTAGTTATAGAATAAAATGTGTGCCTGCTTTTCCCATTATCGGTCCATTGTCAGCTTATTTCACAGATGGAAAGCACCAATCGTCAGGATGGGAAGAATACATTTACAACTTCACCACACCCACTATTCAATCCATCACCTTCTCTTCAAGTTCGTAACTTGAGCGGCTTCAACCATATCACTTCCTTCCATCAGATGCAGGCAGAATTCTCATATGACGCTCACTCAGATAAGCCTTTATTGTAGTTAACATGTCTTGGTTTTGAACCCGACACTCACGGATGTGGGGATTTCTTCTGTTAGTGTGCTCAAGAAGGGGATGACAGAGTTAAGACTAAGAGCCGAGAGGTGTCCGTCTGCTTCTGCTTAGATAGGACCCCCTGAGAAAAGGGAATGATGAATTTAGCCTTGGTGTCAAAATCCATTCCTGGGTATTTCATTCATCACTTTCTATCTCTTCTATCTCCCTGCTTCCTTACTAGCTGAATAAAGACATGCTTTTAAAGCAAACTTCTTCATTGTTTGTCTAGCAGGGTTCTTTGCTTTTTTGGAATATGTAAGCTACCTTAAAAATTAACTTTCCCCTGAGATACAGTAATTTAAATTAAGAGAAAGGCTGGTCTTTCTTAATTGTCCTGTTTTCTTTATTCAAATTGATGTGTTGTAGATTCCAGAGACTGTCACTCTTATGAAGACAGCTCTCGGTTGCACTGACGGGTACAGAGTCCCTTCCTGGCCTAAAAGAACCAGAGAACGATGACTCACACATATGATCTGGAGAAATGCAGAGAGAACAGTAGGGGAATGCAAATGTCAGCTTCTAACAGAAAAGAGTGGCTCTAAAGCAAAACAAAGCAAACCAAAACAAGGTGAGGCAGGCTGGGAGTCCCGGGGACACCAGTGGCAGAGGCATGGAAGAATGAGAAGGAGCTAGGAGAACTCTCAACCCCGACAGCCTTTCCTACACGAAGCATATTATCCCCTTTCCCTCCCTGGCTTGCAGATCTGTCTCCAGCATCATTTCCTGGCCACAGTCTGTCCAGAGCATGCCAAACAGGACTACTCTTAACCCAACCTTCACCAAAGCAAGCCCACGAACACTCTCGGGCTTTCTCAGTTGGGATTCATAGAGAACTGGTAATAAATGGTCAAAATAAGATGACACCCAAAAGAAGGAACATAATGCACATATAAATTATTTCAAAGGTCTCCCAACTAATTTAAAGGAGTTTATCTCTGGTTCTCCATTTTCCTCTGACCCTGACACATATATTCTTATCTTCATTGCTCCAAGTTTTGACTTTGAAGTAATGTCAGGCCATCCATCTCTCTTATGCAATAGCTGGAGTCCTTAAAACTCAATGCCATCCATTCATTCTGTGTATGTACATACTATTTACCCAAGTTCTGGATCTTGGAGATGACAAGGTTCAGATGAGGCACTTTCTATAGCAGACAAAAGGAGACTTGTTCACACCCATGAGCAGATTTTTATCCTGCCAGGTCTTCCCGACTATGCTTGGGATCTGCCTTCTCGCCTTCTCCTCAGAGAAGGTGGGGGTATATGCCACCCAAAAGGCACCATAGCCTGTAATCCTGCTGTTTGTCTCTCCTTTGCTTCTCCAAAGCTTGGAATCCTTTTAGCTCAAATCTTCAGAACATCCCAGCACAGTTGCTTCTGCAGGAACTGGTAGGAAGGGTTGTGCCCTGGGAGGAGGCAGTGGGAATAGTTATATCTGAGCCATCCTGGCAACGACAGCACAGCCGCTGCTTTCTGTGTTCAAACCAGTGCTGGTTCTTTGAATGTGGCATCTGTCAAGGCTCAGTGAGGATGACAGATGTCTCTCTGCTCCAGGAACAAACAACACAGCCCTGTGGGGGTGACAGAAACAAGCGAAGCCAAGCCGGAGTGGAGAGGTGCCGATCTCCGGGAATAATCGGAAGAACAGCGTAGGAGTCCAAGTCTACCAGACACCTGCTCCCCTGAAGAAAGCACGTTCTCATTATGAAACCTTCGAATTAGAAAGTGACTCCAGGAATAAGTGCGTGTGTGTGTGTGTGTGTGTGTGTGTGTGTGTGTGTGTATCTGGGTGGCCTCATTCATCAGTGGATGAGCTGTTCGTTCAAGAGATGCTTGAGGTATGTCCAGAAACGAGAGCACCACCCCACCCCCACTCCACATAACTGCTCAGTTAACCTACAATTAATCCCCCTTCCATGGGGAATATCAGCCAGGGATGGAGGTGAGCCAACTTAGGATGTGTCATCATCCTGAGTCATCTCTAATTCCGTGTGTCCTGATTAGATCACACACATATACATGGGTCTCCTATTGACAGGGTTCCTCACAGGTACCTTGTAGGTGCTTGGCGGAGAGCTGCTGAATGAACAGTACAATTGCAAGGCAACTAAAGGGGGTGAGACACAAAGACAGGAAAAAGGAACACAACGACATAGAGTGAAATGACAAGAATAATTAGAGACATTAACTACAAGGACAGAAATAATCTGACAAAAGTACACAAGAGAACCATTTCATTATGTATCGTGAATTATGCCCCCGATGTTTGCAATATTTCACAGAACACAGAAAAAGGGAGAGGCTACCGCAGGCTTAGAGAGCTGCCTTCTGTTGTCTTGAAGAAGAAAGATGAACTGATAGATAGAATGCAATGGGATAAATGATCTGGGAAAGCCTGGGCTAAAATCCTAGCAGATTTTCAGAGGTACTGATGACCAGAGGTCCTTGCAGAAAGGGGGAGCCTTGGGGATTCTGGGAGCCAGTGTTCACAGGCAGTGTTCAGTACTGTTCCTCCTTAGGGTCCAGATGCAAAGGTTAGCAGTGTGGTTTCCCAACTTCTTTGGCTACAGCCAAGCTACAGAAGCCACTTTTGCTTTGGCCCATGAACTCTCCAAGAAGCAGAGACAGCCACATTTAGCAGTTTTATGCTGCCTTCAGTGTTGGGAGGGCCACTTGGAGCAGCTAGGAATTCAAGCATCTTTCACCCAACCCAAGACGTCTTCAATCTTCCTCACACGAGGCTCACTTCTTGCCATTCAGTCCCCATGTGTGATGGCTTGTATATGCCCCACCCAGGGAGTGGCACTATTAGAAGGTGTGGCCTTGTTGGAGTAGGTATGCCACTGTGGGCGTGGGCTTTAATACCCTCTTCCTAGCTACCTGGAAGTCAGTATGCTGCGAGCAGACTTCAGATGAAGATGTAGAACTCTCAGCTCCTCCTGTACCATGCCTGCCTGGATGCTGCCATGCTCCCACCTTGATGATAATGGACTGAACCTCTGACTCTGTAAGCCGGCCCCAATTAAATGTTGCCTTTATAAGAGTTGCCTTGGCCATGGTATCTGTTCACAGCAGTAAAACCCTAACTAAGACACCACGTGCATTTCATGTATGTCCAGAGGAAAGGTTGGGGAAAGAGGGTCTTGGCCCAGTCAAAGGTCTGGGTCTTTCACCCTCATGACAGAACGATGCCTAGAGCATCTGAAAGAAGGACCCTGGGCTCCCAAGTTATAGGAAGGGTGGTGTTTTGCTTTGGACCCAACAGGATGAGAGTTTGAGCTTTAAATCAGTATCCTTACAGCTATTTGACCCTGGCCAGAACATTTAACCTCTGTCAGTATTTATGTTCCCATCTCTGTTGTGATGCTAACACTTGTTAGTGAGGGAAACTGGCAGAATTCTATGCAATGATATCTAAGTTCCTGCTGGTGAAAACAGGTTGAGTGGAAACTGTTGGCTATGTTAACTACTATTAGTATCACCTATATCCTCTTCCTCCTCCTCCTCCTCCTCCTCCTCCTCCTCCTCCTCCTCATCATCATCATCATCATCATCATCAGGCATAGCTCAAGCCAAGCTCATCTTTCCAACTCTGAATTCTAATACCCCTGCCTCAGTAGGCAAGAATGAGAATGCCCACCTTAGCACGGTCTAGAACTAGAAGAGTCCCCAGTCAAGACTGTGTTCCCCTATATGAGTCCTTCTTTCCTAGAAGGCTATTGTGCCACTTGCTTAGAGTACTGTTGGCCTTCCAGTAGCAAGGCTGCTCCTAGATTTGCTGCTACTAAGGGTAGATGGAGCAAGAAAGTCAAGAATCTAGAAGTACAGAAGCAATAAGAAAGATGTTCCTGGCTAATTCTCCTGCTGCCTCCCACTCCCACTGCCATGGCTGCAGAGAGGAGGGACCTGAATGGACCTGGCTCATGTTAAGAATTTCTGCTCCAGGTGGAAATGTGAGACCCACCACCCCTATGTATCTCTGTGTTACCACTTATTAAGGCCAAGGTATAGCCTGGGCTGATGCTGGGCTGTAAGAAGCAGGGGTAACATACTGACATGAACAACCACAAGTAAGCTGGCAGCAGTGCACCCAAGCACCTACTCAACCCTGCCAGCAAGAGCCAGAGATGCAGCTTAGGCAGGTGACATAATTTCTGACCCAGCCCAGGCAAGCAATGAGCCATTTCTCTATTGCCTTGGAGATGTGCCCATTTGTAGCTGACCCAGGTTCAGGGTCTCCCTCAGTGGGCTGCTGGCAATAGAGGCTACCCGTTAGCACATAAGCCACCACTGCAGCACACTCCACTTCCCGAAGACCCTTCAGCTCCATTATTTCACTCAGCTCCTAAGAAGCTGGGAAAGGGAAGGCCAGACTGACACAACATCATGAAAGAGAGGATGGCTCTCGACGGGCCATCCCGTCGAGATGACCTTCCCACAGCACCCAAGATCAAGGACATATAATGGGGGAGAATGAATCTCAGACACTGCCCCATGTGTGCACACACTAAAGAAGCAGGGATGGACTTTGAAACAAGGGGGGATGGGCTGGGAATACTTGCAATCAAATCTCAGGTTTATTTCTATCTGCATGTTCATGCCTTCGGGTGCCTCAGTTGCATCATCTGTGTAAGGGAGCACTATTGGGAAAGAAACACGGGGTGAGATTGTAATGAACAATGCCAGGAAAGCAGGAGGCTCTTAAATGTGGGAAGTTCTACAGAGCTGTCTCTGACCTGACTGTGTGGCCTATAGAACAAGGCTTGGAGAATGTCTTGGCCATTGTCTACATGCTTTGATCCATTTTTCTGTGCAGCCTCACCCAAGGACCCTGTCTGATAGTTAGCTCATAAAAAGGCATGCAACAGTAAAATGAGCCTCGTGCTCCCTCTCCAGAAACCAGCTGCTCACCTACAAAGGGGACTGTATGAAGAGAAACAGTCTCCCTTGCCCTCCAGGCCAAAACCATTGTACTCAGCAAGCTAAAGCAGCAAGGGGGCACATGTAGGCCTTTTAATTGCTCACAATACTACCTGCCAGTGCAGAAGAGATGGAATGCCCACCAAACTTATACAGTCTCTCAATGGGGACAAATTCCCAAGAGTACCAACATCCTCAGACCTTGAGACAAACAACTCAAAAACCTTACTTTCAGTGAGAGGTGAAAATAGCCTATTTTCTTAAAAAGTCTTTTTCTGCAGATGACAAGGTTAGCTTCCTAACCCCTGTCCATTAACCTGCCTGACACTTCTGGTTCCTTGCTCTTCCAACCAATTATGAAATGAAGTCATCAATCTGGAATCCTGACATAGCTGCCATTTTTGAAATATCTTCTCCCTGGAATTCTCAGCCCCAAAGGCATGAGAGAGCCGACAGAGCTCCAGAAGAGCAGAATCCCCAAGCCTCAGAGATCCTTAACATCAATGAGCTGTTCCAGCTCTACCACTGAGCCTGGAGCCAGGAAGCGCCAAAGACACTAACAGACCCTGCTGCCTCATGCTGGCCCTTGGGAGAGTGCATAAGCTCTCCCCATGAAAATGGCATTTGTATTCTAAGTAACCTTTCTTCAAGTCAACTCCATCTGGTCTTAAGAAGCAAAATTACTCTACTACCTCCTTCCTTAAAACCCTTCATGGTTTTCCATGCTGCCCATACAAACCTGCAAATTGCTTCCTCTAACCCACCAGGCTACTGGCTGTGTCTTGATACAGCCTCCCTTGTCTTAGTTTTTCTCACTGAAGCCTGCGCAGCTCTTCTTACATTGGAACTAGACTCTCACTCTTTCCCTCTTTCTGCACTGCCCATTTCCCATTGATCAAAGTTGCTTCCTAAGACAGACTTCCCTGGCCACACCCTCGGGCCAGTTACCCCATCCTTTCTCTCCTCCTTTCCCATTCATTTCAAAAGGCTCCTATCCCCATGCTTTTTGGCTCTCACCTCCTCCTTCACACCAGATAAGCTCTGTGAGGTCAGGGACAAGATCTTATTCCATCCACCAGTTTACAACAATACACTGGCTCCCACAGAGCCTCAACTATTTCATCTGAAAAAAAAATTTAATTTCCCAATGTCTGCCTCCATTCAGTCACTTAGAATTCAAAGGCCAATTTTCAAGGTTTCCCCAAGCCACAGATAAAGAAGCTGCTGTCTGGTGAGCATGATGCACAAACTAGTACTTAGTAACATGGACATTTTGTGTGCAAGCCCAAGTGTCTTAGTTTTCTATTGCTGTAATAAGACACCATGATCAAACAACTTTCAAAAGAGTTTATTTGGTACTTTACAGTTTCAAAAGGCTAGTTCTGTGACCCTCATGGTGGGAAGTATAGCAGCAGGCAGGCAGGTATGGTGCTGGAGCAGCAGCTGACAGCTTAAATATTGATGCACAGCAGAGAGCAGAGAGAACTGAGAATGGAGGAGGCTTTTGAAACCTCAAAGTCCACTCCAGTGACACATGTCCTCCAACAAGTCCATACCTCCCAACCTTTCATAAACATTTTTATCAAATGGGAACCAAGTATTCAAACATATAAGCCTATAGAAACCATTCTTATCAAACCATCACAATGCATGTGGACATTATTTGTGCGGGTGCATGTGCCATTGTGTACATGTGAATGTAGAAGCCATAAGGCAGACTTCAGTCACTATCCACCCACCTTGTTTTTTGATACAGTCTCCTTTGGCTTGGTACTCACTAATTCCTTTAGGATGGCTAGCCATAAAGCTCCAAGGTTCCACTTATCTCTGCTTTCCAAGGGCTGGAATTGCAACTGCCTGAAAGTGCATGTAACGTTTTTTTAGATGGTCCTCCTATTTGTATTACCAACTAAGCTATCTCCTAGTTCTCAACATGATGATTGTTTTGGATGAGTGAATCCTGATTCCAGGAAGTCGTATAACATAACCTGCCTAAGTCATACAATCAGTGAACAGCAAAACCAGAATTGGAAGCTCAGACTCATTTCAACTTGTTATAGCCTAAACCCAGCCTGATTTAAGGAACAAGACTACACTATGTTAGTTTCCAGCATAGCGTTCTCCCTGCACCCCAGCAGAGTGGGCTGGGTAGACCAGAAGGCTGAAATGACCTGTTTACCTACCTCTGCTTAACCATTTTCTACTTGGTAGCAGTTGCTGAAATCACTTGGGCTATATAGTCAACAGGAAGTGGGTTCGAATCTGAACCTGCTTTCAGAGATGACTTCTGTTCCAATGGAGCCAACCATAAATCCAATCGGCTTGAGGAAGAAGAAAAAACAAGGGGGCTTTTATTTTCTGTGGCATTTTAATAAAGGATTGTCTGAGATTTTCTGCAGCTAAGAGAGCACTGTCAGAGAGTGATTGCCAAAAAGAGTGAGAGGCAAGAGCCATCTGCATAGAGGAACAACTAAGGTGACCCAAAGAAGCTGAAGGTAGAAATAACTAGACCAAATGCTACAGAGGACTCAACCTCAGAGTCTAGCTCTCAACCTGACAAATCTGGGCACCTGTCACTGTCCCAAACTATTTTATGGTAGGCAATTGTACCTCTCTAACTTAAAGTACCCCAGAGCACCTTCCAGGAATGCCCTAGAGATGGTTTTATTGGCTTGTTCAGTTACTACGTGGTAGGTGACCACTTCAGTAGAACTGAAGCCCAGATGTTTTGACGCTAAAGAGTCTCCTTCAGCTCAGGCAAAGAGCTCATTTGGAGTGGTGACAGCATGGCTTACTGCAGATTACCCACTAGACAAACAAATACCATACACCTTCACTATATGTGTGTGCCCGTGTTATATTGCCACATTAGCTAACTTTTCTTCTTCTTTTATCTCCACTGTATCTGTCTCTGTTCACTTTGTTATACATTAAGCCTGGTATGTGAACTTGTAGCTAGCTTTCCAGATGAGTCCTGAGTCCCTGTCCCTTCCCTGTGCTTGCTCTATAACAGATGGTTCAGGCCATTCACCTCACTTCCTATGGGAATCTTGGTGAGCTCAGATTTTAAAAACCAACTCCCCCTCTCTCTGCTTAGACTACTAAGTTCTCTAACCTTAACTCCCAATTTGTCTTTAGTATACTTCTTATGGATTTGGGAGTAGGGAAACGATTCTATCTAGGTCTCACATAAGTATGAGAATTATAAAAAGAATGATAAATAAGGATTTAGAGAATAGAATCAACTCAGACGACTGTGGTGAGGTGAATAATTTAGTGTGTCCTCCTTATTCGGCTGCAGTTAGATTCAAGGAGGTACATTGTGAGCTGTTGGGTACTGGGCATTTGAGATTTAAATCTATTGCTATAAATGACCTGGCCAGGATGAATATATTCTTTAAAAGATACTTGCACCCCCTCATTTTGGCTCCCAGACTATAGAAACAATCAATGGATACCAATAAAATAGACTGTCTCCAGAGAGCTCATGCTAGGAGAAGAGAAAGCACATAACGTTTGTGCCAGACAGAGGAAAGTTTTCACATAAGAAATTCACAGCTTGTTAGGCCACCTTACAGAAGAGACTGTGATGGGTCAGTGGTGGGCAGAATCACACTTTAACTGGATATTCCTTAGGTATAGTGACTCTTACTCTCTACGTAAGCCTTCACTTCATTTCAAGACCCCCCAAAGATGGAACTTGGCAGGGATCCCTGAATCTCTGTCTGCCCTGATGTCGACATATTGACCAAATCTCCTTTTCTAGTTTTTCATTATTAACTTGGTGCTTTACCTGACTTACAGAGGACAGGCGGATAAGTAGAGCAGTCTGTCTTAGTTGGGCTATGAATGTGAGCCCCTGCCCCCCAGAAGTCTGGGAACATTACTGTTTCATTATTGGAACTGATTACCTTTACTATATCATATAAACTGCAGAAAGCTCTAGGAGATTGATTTGATGTGATTTCATGGCGGCAATGGCATGGTTATGGTGGTGGTGGTGGGTTGGTGAAGACCGTGATGTTGGCACAAACAGCAGTGATGTGGCAGCAGTGGCAATGGTCTGATAGAGTTAATACCACTGTAGCTCTACTCTTCACATTCTCATCGTTATGTGGGCAAGTGGACCTGATTTTCATTGTAGAACGGGATGTATCTTCTGGGATAAGTTCAGAGGCCCTTGTATTGAGCTAGAGTCCTCAGAAAGGCACTATGTCTCATCTCTAAAGTGGAGGTTACAATGACCTCCATCTATAAGGCTGTGCAAGATACACAAACTAAACTATATAGCCCTAAGACTGAGAACTGAACACCAGTTTCTGGAACAAAAAAAACACAGAAGCAGGGAAAGAAGGAAATATGGCTGGTGCGTGAACATGGGGGGATCCTGTCTCTGGAGTCCTGAATGTAATTTAGTCATGGTTAGCCAGGGCAAACAGAAACAGAGACCCAACCTGCATCTGGCCACAGGTAAGTACCTTATGGCTTCTATCTTCTCTGTAAGAAGTAATGAAATCAAGAGGCACAGAGTAGGCACTTGATGGGCCCTTTCCCAGATTCCAGAAACAGTGCTAGAAAGATCTCACCTCCTCCCAAATCCTCTTTTCTCTATATTATTGCTTCTTATCTTTCTGATGTCTACAGAAATCATGTGAAGTGAGGACAGGTATGCAAACATGTTTTTTGTCAGGTGGAAGCTCATACCTGTGCTCCCAGCACTCAGGAGACTGAGGCAAGAGGATCACTATGAATTCGAGGCCAGCCTGTACTACGCAGTGAGTTTATAGCTTGAGCCATAGAGAGTGAAAGTAAAGAAAAATAAACACAGTTCTGGGGTCCCAATTCAGTGTTCTAATTGTGGGTGAGGTCTAAAACCTTTGACTTTTGAGTAAGTTCCCCCATTTTATGAACCACTTGCTCTATACTAGCTGACAGATAAACCAAGAGCTTGCCAGAGAAAGAACAAAGAATCTATGGCACTCCCAGAGTTTGAGAGAGCAGTACTTCCCAGAGTGGTCAAGGGAGCAATTTTGAGTAGCTTTTAGGCAGGGACAAGGACAGCTTCACTGGGAGAGCATCTTTCATGTTGGCCTATGACTAAGAAGTAACTTACTTCCCTGTGCGGATGGATGGGAAAAGGTACTTCAGAATGCAAGCAAAGCAAGCACCACTGTAGGATATGGTCTAAGGGTGGGGAAATTGGAGGCAAATGGCTTTTATTTTTTGTAATATGCATATGACTACTCTCTTAAGAGTCACCATCACAGAATAATACATTTTAGATTTGATGAAGTCCCATTGACCCATCTATCTTTCACACACCATCATTTTGGCATGGTACCTAAGACTTTCTTAGAAGATTTTTGTCCTTTTCATCTATAACTATTAGTCAGATTGAATAATGCTTTTTTTATATAAAATATGAAGTTTAGGTTGAAGCTTGTTTTTGTTCCTGATTGGAGGTCCAGCTCTTTCAAGACCAAGCTCTAAAGGTGAACTATATGTTAGGACATTTTTTTTAAAAAAATGTGCATGTATGTGTGTGTATAATGCATGTATGATGTATGCATTTGTCTGGTGTGTGTACATGTATATTTGTGTCTGCTTGCATGTGTGAATGTAAAGGTCAGAAGAGAACCTCGGCATTGGTTAAATCTTGTTTAAAGCTGGATCGATTTGCTGTTCTTCACTGCCAGCCTACTTGACCTGTGAGCCTCTGGAGAGTTTCCTGTCTCTGCCTCCCATCCTATCAGAGGAGTATAGAATAGGAGTGTGCTACTGTACCCAGCTTCACATGAATGGGGATTAGAACTTAGATCCTTGTATTTGTGTGACAAATATTTTACTCACTGAGCCTGGGTGGACTTTTTGTTGTTTCTGTTTGTTTGTTGGTTGGCTTTTTTGGCTTTTTGCTTCTTTTTATTTTTCCTACATTTTCCAGCTATGAATCTCTGTTCAGCTCCAGAAAAGGGATAGAGTCTAGGAACCTGTGGCTCTGTTCCCATGTTTATTCATTAAACCAATCTGATTAATTCCCCAAGTCTGTGGTTTCTCAATGCTGTGTACTCATTACTCATTAGCATCCTTCAAGGATAGGGGTCCCCTTACTGCAGAGTCTCATGGAGCAATTCTTGGGCAGATTTGCCAAACTCTCTCTGATGGCTCAAAACATTCCTTGTACCTCAGAGTTCCTTATTCTGCCTGATGAAGGACTCAAACACCACCACAAGCCCATGGTTTGGCTGCCTCCTATCTTCTTGAATGGCTCTCTAAAAGTCACAGATAGTCAGAAACAGAGAAGATGAAGAATACACATGAAAACATGAGGAGCATCTAATCCAAAAGATCTGTGGCCCCCAAATACCTTTTGATGGGAACAGGGCATCGTTACTTCTATTTCCACCTCCCTCCGCTACTAAGACAGAACACAGCACAGTACAGAGAATATGCCCCCTCTTATCTCTACAATCAACATTCCCCTTGTTTCTTTCTGTGGTTCCTTGAAATTGTTAAATCCATGTCTTTGCTACAGCAAGACATATTTGCAACCAAAATATGAACCAGTTGAATGTTGTCTGAAGATAGCTGCTTCTGTTATCTTTTAATGGATTTTGGAGGGTGAAAGAGTTGCTGATGTAGATAAAATAGATATAAAACTTAATGCTTCAAGCATTGGATGTGTACCAGCCACAAGCAGGCTAAAAATAGACTTAACTACATCAATAATATTTCTCTTTGAAGCTTCGGGCCATTCGAGGTGGGGGTTGAGAACATTCAGAAAGAACAGGAGGGCAAAAAAAAAAAAAGGAAAAAAGATGTTGGAAAACAAATGCTGCATGTGAGACATCCAGCCCAGGACCTCGATGGTAGCCTGATTGTATGGCTTCTTCTATAGACATCCATGAGCCTGTTTCCTACAAAGCTCGTCTACAGATGATGAAAACACACTTTTCATACCTCTGCCACTGCCTGTTCAAGCCTGAGGCAGCCCCAATTCCTGGCTCTTGTAGGGGTTAGCACTCAAAAAGCCTTTAGAATCATAGAATCCCAATATAGATAAGGCCTCACTGGCAGAAGTAAATTGTGCTGATGCTGGGTGAGTCAGAGAAGCCCTGGGGTTTCTCTGTCTTGTTCTTCTCCAGGAAGGTGATGCCCTATGTAAGGTTGCATGCATAAGATGAACTCATCATGGGTCAGTGTTGTGGCAGGATCTTCTGGAAAGCAGTTCAGAATCTTGTTCCAACCCAAGTCTGGCCAATGACCATTTCCGTGAATTTGACCTTGGAGAAGAAGAGTCACAGTATTGTGTGCTTTACAGGGCAACTTAGGGGAGTGACTGAAATACACACACACACACACACACACACACACACACACACAGTACCTGATGCAAAGAGAGTGCCTCCGGGTGCACCTGTGACAGATGTCCCCACATCTAGGCTTTCTACAACTCTTGTCACAGTCTCACTTATGAAGCCACTGAATCACTCAAATAAGGACATCTGGGTTAAGGGCTAAGTGCCCCTGTGCTGCTCACAGGCAGGCCAGCATGGCCTGGTCTTCTTTACAGACACTGAGGAAAAGGAGCTGGAATTTCACTGTCCACACTGAGCCCAAGGCCCTGGCTCCCGCACCTTTGTTTTCTTTTTCTTTTTTTATTATTATTAGATATATTCTATATTTACAATTCATTTCCCTTTTTCTGGTTCCCCACCCCCCAGAGGTCCCACATGCCCTTTTCCCTTCCCCTACTCCCTCATCCACCCCTTCCCACTTCCCTGTTCTTGTATTCCCCTACACTGATGCTTTGGTCCATTCCAGCACCAGTGTCCACTCCTTTCTTGTTGTCAGACATCATTTGGTATGTGATTTATGTCTTTGGTGTTCCAAGATTCTAGGCTAATATCCACTTATCAGTGAGTGCATACCATGGGTATTCTTTTGAGACTGGGTCACCTCACTTAGTATGATGTTCTCCAGCTCCATCCATTTCTCTAAGAATTTCATGAATTCATTGTTTCTAATGGCTGAATAGTACTCCATTGTGTATATATACCACATTTTTTGTATCCATTCCTCTGTTGAGGGACATCTGGGTTCTTTCAAGCTTCTGGCTATTATATATAAGGCTGCTATGAACATAGTGGAGCATGTATCCTTTATTTTCCTTCCTGTTTGTTCTGGCCTTGAGGTTCTTGGCCAGGGTGAGCTCTACAAAGCATATCTGACCCCTGGCTACCACACCACATAGCCTTGCCCCCATTGTTCCTGGCTCCTTATTCAGTTTCCCAGGTTCACACTGTCCCTCAGTTTACCTTACTTTGTGACACTAAGGACCTTCAGTGACTGCACTAGCTATAAGGAGCCACAGGTTGGGATCCCAGAAGAAGATAAGAGGCCTATCTCTCAACCCATAGATTCTTTTGACTATTGACAACAAGCAAAGCACCAGGAGACTTCATGAAAATGCAAATGTCTGACATTCCTGAGAGGAAAAATACAACCAACTGGCCAAATAGCCATAGTTAACAGGGTCTCCAAGGCAGCTGTTCTGATCATTGTTTTGCTGATCAGCCTTGAGCAGGCCTCTTACTGCAAGTCTTTCCTGGCCCCTACTTACACCACTAGGAAATCAAGGTCCTCAGCAGGGTACACACAGACTCCATCACCTGACCCATGATACCTCTTCAAGTGTTTACAGTAAAGCTCCCAGCTTCTGGATGCTACCAAGAACCAGGTCCTACCTACAACCCCTCCATGTTCTGTGATCTATCCAATGCAAATGTGTTCATTCTTTCTCCAGAAATCCCTCCTTGCCAAGCATGAGATAAAATGCTCTCCTTCCCCCCAAAGCCTCAAACTGTTAAGGACCCCAAGCAATTTAGATAAGGGCAAAGGCTTAATGCTCTCTAAGTTTCTCATGAGTGCAGGGTAGAGTCCATACTTTTATGAGTGAATGTATGGATCTGTTCCATCTGCTTTTTGGACAGCAAAAATCCCAGGCTTTGTGTTCACTCTGAGTCAGACGTCCTGGCTCCCTTGCTTTCATTTCCCTCTTGTTTGTTCTGGCCTCAGAATTCTTGGCCAGAGTAAGCTCTGCTCAGTATAATATGTGACCCCTGGCCACCATACCACCTCACACAGCTCATTTGTGACCAGGCTCTGTGTCCTCAGCCAAACCGCCAAACTCCCTAGGACATTGTCAGGTGCTTAGGCTTATTTGCCTTCCCAGAGGAAGGCTGGGAACTTGTCACACAGAAGGTTCTAGGCACTGGTGAACCGTTTGGTCAGTGACTACTATACATTCACTCATGAAAGGGCTGGACCCTTACTAACCTCTCCATGTTACCGCTTCCCCTTCCCTGCTCCTCAATCAGGAGTTCCAGCCCCTGATACCATGACAGATGGACCAGGATGGCTCTCTGTCACCTCAGGCACTCCCTGCATTCCTCCAAGCTAATCACAGAAGGTGACTTGTGACAGAAAGCTCAACATTTGTACTCTCAATGCAAAGCATTTTATACTCTACCCAGGCAGTGTACTGAGCCCAGAACTCCTTTCTTCTCAGGCCTGTGTCCTTCCTTGAGCCCTTCCTACCCCATCCACTTGGCCAAACTCCCCACCTCCTAACCCCCTTCACTCGCCTCTTCCTTCTCTTTGCTTTTACCTGTCAAATGGCAGTGCAACTGTTTGTCAAGGTCCTTCTCTTTCTTGCATATCAACCTCTTCTGTGCCCAGGACTGTGTGATCTTCTTCCACGGCTCTGCCCAGTTCTAAGTCACAAATGTGCATGAGCACCCCGACATAGTTATCACAAAGCTCAGTTCTCCAGTGAAGAATAGAAGCGAGGAGGTCAGTAGCCCTCTGTGCCCAGCAGGAGAGCAGAAAATAGGAAGCACAGGGGCAATCACCATGGGAAGACTCGATGTCACCATCAGTTTAAGACAGGGAAAGGCAGCATGCCCTATTAATGTCACAGGTGGAACAAGATTTACCAATCCATTTAGAGAACTCTCTAGGGGAGAAAACCTTCAGCTCATTATATATTATGAGTGAAAATGCTCAGATTTTTGAAGAATAAATGTTAACCCTGGGTTCGTGTAGTAGAAACACAAAAGATTCATTTCCATAGAAAATGTAATCTCAAAGTTTATATCTGTATTTGCACCATAAGACATCAGCTTGCTTTTATTCCTAAACTACCAATTCATCCAACACTTTTTCTCAAGTGACTAAGAACCCCACCTTGCCATCACATAGCAATAAACTGAGGGCGCTATCTGATGCTGCCCGTTCTATACTTGCGTAAGTCACATTTCCAATGTTTTGATTTTTGTACCCTGATACCCAGCCTGCTGCCAACTCTGAATGTGGGCAAAACCTCTCCTCTGTTGTAAAAAGAGCTCACTCAAAAAAAAAAAAATGAGCTTGGGTGAGACTGTAAAAGCCCTGGGAATTTCTAACTTTAACGCAGAATATGAAATTAATTTCCACAAACTATTGAACATCACCTAGAATGATTTTCAAAAACAACAATGTCAACAACTAACACTCATATAGCTTTAGACATACAAGTATGCACCCCACTTAATTCTCAAGTAATAGCATATGAGGCTGTTGCTTCCAGCCCTAATTACTGAGTAGTGAAGAAGGCTGAAACCTTGGTTTTTTGAGCCAGGTCCACACCCTACTCCTCCCTTCCCGTGTTTCCTTTCCATCCAACTTTTCACTTTTATGCTTCTCCATGTTTTTAAGCCATCCAACTAACAGAAGACAAGATGGCTCCTGTCTTCCTGCTAGATTGCTCTCATGGACAGAGATGGACTTTAGAAGAGGAACCTGCAGATCACAGTTGGTGGTTCCGAAAGCCTTGGTGGAGCCATTCTGAGCTCACCATTGTTGATTCAAGCTGGGCTATTTATAGATGGATCAACAAACCTCCTCAGCAGAGTGAAGGAGCCACAGCCAAAAGCCTTGCAGAGAAGAATGACCAGAGGACCATAGTGGAAAGGCACTGGGAAGACATGAGAAGTGCTCTTGTGTGACAGGACACAGAAAAGGGGACCATGGGCCTCTGCTTCTGTTGTTATGTCAGCAACTATTTCAGTATCTCTAGTTTCTCCCTTCTACCTACCTTCTTTATAACCACCAGACCTTGAGAACTCATGTAGCAGAGATCAACTCTCCTCCAGGCACAGCTAAAGTCCGTCTTACCCTCTCAAAAGGTATTGTTGCAAATAAGGTAAAGGGACTCATCTCCAGTCCCAGCCTCCCCTGCTCAGCCCACAGGTCTGAGCTAATCTAAGCTAGTCTGGGTTTACTTTAAAGTAATTGCCAGAAGACGTTACATCAAAAGACTGGCAAATCCCAAATATTTAACAACTCGAATAATCCTTCCATCCATCAGTTTGGTAATTTTATACACCAAAAAATAAATAACAATAAAATACAAAGCTATTAGAGTCCCCTTTCTGAGCTGCCAGTCTCATATAAACATGCCACGGCCATTTACAGCTTGCAGCTCACTGCTCTCTAAACATTTACACATTTCTCCAGCTCTTAATACGTCCTTGGCCATGTGATTAAGTGGCCGGTCACAAGGGTGGGATGGTAGCAAGACTTTGAGTTCAAAGCCATCTTTGGATGTTTCCCAAATTTGGCTTCATTGGTTTCAATGCCACCCTGCCTCTTAGTGAATGCAATGATCACAGATACTCTGGGTTAGGGCAACCTGGACCAGGCGTGCTGAGTGAGCCATGGCATCTTGGGTCATGCATGATCTGTCTATGCAGTATGCCCTTTTATAGGTATATGAGTTGGAGGGAACACAGATATCTAAGGCACAGATATGAGGCCATATTATACTGAGCCCTATGAGAAGCTGCTGGGGGAGGGAGTTCTCTGTGATCCTTGGGGTGGGTACCAACAAATCTCAATATTCAGATTCCCAGGGAAGAGGCTTACACCGTGTCTTTTAGGGAAAGGAAGTGCTTAAATATGGCTTCCCTAGGTTCACAGTCCTAAACTATATACATGCAACATCCCTGCCTGTTGAGAGTATGCAGTCTCAGTATCCTAGGGGATTTGAGTGGTATTTACAGAGTGTAGCAATCAGAATAAAACTATGTCCAACATAGAAGAGTGCTAAGAAAGGTCATGAAAAAGAAGGCAGGAGGAGCTGGGGAAGTAGTGAGGACTCTGTAGAGGATGGAGAGAGATGCAGCACATGTGTCTCTGCTGAGGCAAAGGACACAGGTGACACTGGAGATGGGCAAGAGCAGCAAGGGATGGCTGGGAGACCTTAAGGATTCCTCTACCACCCCTGCTCTGCCATCAGTGCCATAGACTATTCTAAACTTGGATAAACAAAGGGCCTTTAGAAAGGGATGTGACTGTGGATCCTGAGGTCTTCCTAGCTGGCTGTATGGTTCCTGGGCATAGCTTTTCATGGCTATGCAGAGTCCCACCTACTTCCTTAGGAAAGCAGAAGGGGTATAGGCACTCACTGGCAGCTGCAGATCTGATGTCTGCCTGGGTTTACTGATATGCTGCCTTGCCAAGTTCTGCATGAGACCCTGGGATGCCAGGGTCTGAGCCACAGCTCTACGGGCATCTTTCAGACAGGCATACTGCATAAAACCTAGATGAAGCCCTAGTATGGGCAAAGACCCTTCCAAGGAAGCATTGGTGGGGCTCAGTTTCGGAAAGATGAGCAATAGAGGCCACACCCTTTGGGGGCAGCCTATCTCCTTCTGCGGATTGAGGATAAGATAACATTCCGTGTCAGGTCCTTTGTGACTATGGACCCTTTGAGTTCCCACATTCTCCAGGGACTGGTGGAGGTTTTCCTAACCCTGTGTCACACTTGGCCTCTGTGTATCTCATACCGTCCCCACTTCCCCTTAGAGTAGGAGCAAGGATTCTCTAATAAACATCCACTTTCAGCTCTGCTCAGAGGCTGCCTTTGAAAAGTTACCTGTAACACATCTGGCCTGTATCTGTGCCCTGAACAAGTATACGAAACAAGAGCCCTTCTGTTAATTGCAAATACTTAGATCGGTAACCTGTCCTGTCTTCTGCATCTTTAAGATGTTCCTTCTCCTAACATGCTGGAAGTGGGGTAAGCAAAGATGCACAGGGTACTGCTGTGACCAGAGGACGGCCGGAATCCAACCTCAGGAACACAGACACTATTTATCTGTCTTCCTACTGAGTCTGGAACATTCTAAGTGGAGGTCAGGCTCTGTACACTTTCTTCATCACACATGCTCCAAGACTATCATCTCCATGCTTAGCAAGGAGAATCAGCCCTGGGCGGGGAGAACACATAGCTGCGAATTCTTCCAAGAGAAGGCCCTGCAGTAGCACAGCACTATCTCCACATACTTTAGCTCAGGAGCCAGAGGTAGCCGGATAAAAGTCTTGGGTAAAAGTAAATGATGTCAAACACCACTTGGGGGATTCTTTGAATAGCCATCTCAGGAGAGCAAGTGGTTCTTACCAACATCAGAAGAAACAGAAGAAACAGAAACTTTTTTTTTTTTTTTTTTTTTTTTTTTTTGTAGCTAGAAACATCTGGAGAGAAGGCCGGCTAATGGGATCTAAGCAAGTCTGCCCAGAGCACATTCCAGAACAGCTTGCTCCTGGGCTCATCATGTGCCTGAACCTGCTGACCCTCCAGAGGTTCTGACTCACATTACCCTGACCTTCAGCTACACAGGGGACAGCCCTTCCCATCTAACCTCAAGCCTTTTGTCTCAGCACAGGCCTAGAGGCACTGTGCATCCACGTCTAGCTGAGGACGGCTCCCTTCCCATGAGAGACCCAGAGCCACCCAGGAATGCCTTTCGTTGGCTCACAAAAGGAAGAGTGGGCCTTGGAGAAATCCTTGTTGAATGCTTGCTTCTGCCTAAAGAGGGGCTTGGGAGTCTTCAGGAAGGAAGCAGTGGCATGAACAAAACAGTGACAAGAACCTTCCTGGGAAGTGGGCATGCTCTTTGCTTCGGTGGGATGGACTTCCGGAGTTGGCATGGTATCGTGGGTATGTTGTGGAAGCGCTCACGGTCTCACAGAACTCCTGGGGTGGGACACTGGATAGGAGGACAGCTTCTGTAGACTCCGGTCCTTTATTCATAGTAACTAGAGTTTTATCATTTTGCACAGAGCTTCAGACCTCTGAGGGCATAAAAACCATCCCCTCAGAAGCTTTGGCTCTTAGGGAAGATCTGGAGGCTAAGGAGAGTCAGACCACTAAGCTGTTGTGCAGCCGTCAGCAAGTTACTCAACTATTCGGATGATGCTGAGGTCCCTTTTGCCTAGAGAACATAGGAATGGCTAGCTCTTAGTTTACTTGAGGGAGAAACAAGGTAAAGCCCTCACAGAAGTTTATTCCTTTCCTGGTTTGCAGAGCACAAGAAACATGAGCTGTTTTTTAAGAGGCATATAAGCCCTTTTAGCATAAAAAACAAAAGATGAGCTGCTTTCTCTAGGCAGACAGTGGCAGAGGGGTTTCAGGTCCCACAATTCCTCATCATTTACAACTCTTAAGACCTGAAAAAGTAAGCCACTGCTGGTAATTGTTTTGCATACTCCTTCACATGAAACACTCTGATCCACACAGCCCACGCAGTCCAGGGCAGCTCCAAGCCCGCAAGTCATGGAAGGAAAATGTTCTTCCTACATGGTTCCTGTGGCTCCTTCCATAAGGAGGCATGTGATTACTATCCATCCAAGGTTGGCACCCTCTCATGACTCCGCCTCCAAAGACATAAGTCTTTGGAGTGTTTCCCTGCCAGATCTGAAGACAACTAACTGCCTTAACAAGTGGCTGGGGGGGGGGGGGTGCTGTGTGCAAATGCAAGACACAATCGTCACCACCATTAACCTTCCAATCTACAGTCACTGCTTGGCAGTAAGGATGCTCTATCAGGACAGGGCCATTATTCATCTTGAGATCATCGGAGCCAGGTTGTAAGAGACAGATTCTCTGATTCAAGTTAAAAGTTTTATTCCCTGGCCTCTGCATGTGTATACATTTTTATTGTTCAATTACAAACTCCAGGATGAGATACTCTGACATCCTCGGTAA
Organism: Apodemus agrarius; assembly: GCA_964023405.1. Lineage (NCBI taxonomy): Eukaryota > Metazoa > Chordata > Mammalia > Rodentia > Muridae > Apodemus > Apodemus agrarius. The sequence continues at coordinate 87,438,289 of OZ030013.1, forward strand.
TTGTCTGGTTTCTAATCAGAAGTCCCTGGTTCAGGGAAGAATCATATATTTCATCTAGGTGGGGAATAACAAGGTCTTCCCTGTTAGATTAAATAGCAGATAACCCAGAATGGCAATAGACCAAACAAGGGGCAGCAGGATTTCTAGACCTTCCCATCACATCACGAGCTACTGTCCAATGGGCAAGCAGAAGGCTTTTAACTAAGCAAAATGATGGCTTGATGCCATCAGACTTTCACATCATTAGCTGTTTTTACTGGGAGTATAAAATACTCCTCTTTCCAGTAATCACAGAAGAGCTCACTTAAATGAATAGTTTCAAAGCACTAACAGGAATGGAGTGGAAAGAGGAAAAAAATAACTAAAAAGAAAATAAGTCAGGCGTATGCATGTTGTCCTAACTCTTGGAAAATGGAGGCAGGAAGATCAGGATTTCAAGGCCAGCCCTTGCTATATAGCAAGTTAAGACCAGGCTGGGTTATATAAGACCCTGTATTAAAAGATCTAATATGCTAACACACACACACACACACACACACACACACACACACACACGTGCGCACGCTCACGCACCGCACACAGGTGTGGTCATGCCAAGAAGTATGTAGACAAATATATGAGGGAAAGGGAGCAGAGCACACAGAGAAAGGCATCTAGAGAAGCTGTAATGAGAAAACCATGCATGCCCATGTGAAGGAAAACGCAAGACGGAAAGAGAGCCATGAGAAAACTCTCCTGAAGGATGTTCAGGCTTTGAAAGCTTATCAGTAAAAGTCCCCACTGAGACTTTTTATCCTTGGGACAGTAGAGCATGACTGGCCAACTGCCTCCTTAATGAGGTCAAGTCTTGTTGAGACAGTGCCCAGCTAATGGCTGGTGGTGCCTCACCTTGTGTCCCATCCTGTAATGCTGGGCCATTTTTAACAGTAAGCATACAGTGCCCACTTGGTCTAGCATTGCCACTGGGACTGTCACTACTAAGACAAGTAGGCTAGCCACCTACACTGGCTGTAGATACAATAGACTGGGGAGGGATATGGGACCTTCTCTCCCTGTAGTGCAGGGACTACAGGGACGGCTCTGTGGTTAAAGCACTTGTCTGGCAAGCACAAAGACTAGAGTTTGGATTCCCCAGAATTCACATAAGTGACGGGCAGCCTATATATAACTGTAGCCAAAAAATAAAATAAAATAAAATAAAATAAAATAAAATAAAATAAAATAAAATAAAATAAAATAAAATAAAACAAAATAAAACAAAATAAAATAAAATATAAAATAAAGAGGAGAGATAAGGAATCTCTGGATCAAGCTAGCCAGTAAGATTAGACAAAGTGGTGAGTTCTGGGTTTGATTGAGAGACCACTACTCAAAGAAGAAAGTAAGTGAACAGTTGAGGATAATTCCAGACATTAACCTCAGGTCTGCACATACATAGACACACAGACACTGGTGCACACACACACACACATAAACACCGACACACATTAACATACATAAAAGTACATGTGCACATATACATCACACACACACATGTATGTGAAATGGAAAATGAGGGTAGCACTTGTCATCCATATTCAGTACTACAGACATGATCAGTAGTTAGCTAAGAGTTACGGACAGTTACTCAGAGAAGAAGATGGAAGTATGCATACAAATCAACAGATCAGGAGAATGGTCTATTGTCCTCTGACATGCTTTTAATTTGTGCACTGGAGGCATGTCACCCGCTATCCCCAGCTCTGTGCCCTTCTCTGTAGAGCACAGTGGAATCACGGGTGACTCTGCAGCACCTTGTATCACTGGGCTTCAATTTCTCTCAACAGCAAGCAGAGATGTGAAGTGAATAGCTTGTTCAGATCTGATGATGACACGAAAACAAATCACACAAGAATTGCACTGCCTGGGGTTCTTAACGAGCCCGCCATATGTGCTCTTGGGCCAGAATAACACTGGTAGAAGTCACAAACTCATCACAATTGTTGACTTTGAAAGGACTTTAAATCCAGGACACCCCCCCATTCGTAGGTTATTCTCCAAATCCTCTCCTGACAGACACTAACTCCTAAAAATAGGTCTTAAAGTGGGGCTCTGAGTGCAAGACCAATAGGCAACCTGATTGCAAACGCCTTCTGTCCTGGAGCTGGGTGAATGCGGGGGCCAGCTCAGTTCCAGTCAATTCCCACTGTTCTGAGGGGGCAGTCCGCAAAGGGCTTTCTCTTCACAGACCATTTTCCCCGTTTATTCTCTTCCACAGAGCTGCTTCGGCGTTAGGGAGGAAATCCCTCTGCTGGGATATCAACTGGAAAACCATATGCCAAGGGTCTTCACTTATGTCCAACCAAATGCTCCCTGTGGGGTGATTCCTCCACATCTGAGCTAGAGACACTGCAGAAGGCAGGTTAGAGAGAGGTCTGCAAGACTACAAGAATGACCACTGGTCCCCAAAGTCGTCCCAGGTGACCACTGATCTTGGTTCATGTGTATTTAACATGAACACATTTTTCTGGGTGCTATACACATGTTAACAAGCAATCAGTCACTGCTACTGTTAGTCCCATTTTGCAGTGAAGCAACTGAGACTCAGACAAGCAGCTGGTCCAAGGCCACAGAGCCTGTGACTGAGGCAGAATAGCTTGGTTTTGTGTTCAACCGTGAATACTATGAACCAGTGCTGTCAAAAGAAATACAAGACGGGCCATGAAGCCCATGTTTCTGGATGTGTGTGTGTTTGCCTGTCTGTCTGTCTGTCTCTTGGTTTGTCCATCATACATTATCCTGTAAGACACTTAGTTTTCCATTTTATTGATGATTCATTTATAACTATAGACAGATATTTAATATTTAACTTCAGGTAGAGTAAGAAGTAGCCAAACTGTGTCCACTGACACCAGTACACATTAACCACCTTGTGGATTTTCCTATAAGACAGTGGTCCCCAACCTTCCTACTGCTGTGACCCTTTAATACAGTTCATGTTGTGGTGACCCCCAAGTATAAAATTATTTCGTTGCTACTTCATAACTGTAGTTTGGCCACTATTATGAATTGTGATGTAAATATTTGGTCTTTGGGATATCTGATACACCACACCAAGGGGGTTGCAACCCACAGGTTGTGAAGCACTGCTAGAGGGCATCTTGGTATCTGCCTCTGATAAGTCTCAGCCCAGCTTCCCTCTTCTTAGCACACTGACTTTGTTCAGGGATGCAGGCAGTGGAGGAAAGCATCTGAACACTACTCCTAGGTAAACCTCAGTTAGTCAAGTCAACCCTGTGCTCTTTTTCATTCCTCAGCAATGGACTAAGGGTCAAGCCTGGTGACTGGGGTCTGCTGGCCAGCTATCTGTGAAGGTATGCTGGAGGCGTCTAGAAATGTTGTCCATGCCTCTAAAGGCAGCCTGGAGGAGGTGATTCCTTTCCTGAAAGACTTTTATATATGTTACGATATATACATATACACATGTATGTACATGTATACGTACATGTTTATATACATGTATATTTTCCTGTGGTAGAATATGCATAAAATTTAATTTAAATTATATAATTTGTTAGTCCGATCATTACTCTGTCTACTTAAGAGACACATATTTTAAAAACAAAAAGAAACTAGACTAAGTATGTTAGTTAAAAAATAAAATAAAACAGAAGAGAACATGAAGACAGAAAAAGGACCTTTTAGGGAGTGTCCATAGTGTACAAGGGAAGAGTTTGGAGGGGTATGATCAAAATATATTGTATACATGTATGAAATTATTAAATAAAAGATATTTTTAATAATTTAAAAAAAGAAAAATAATAATCATATGCTTTGCCTAACTAACCTAACTTAAATGCGATCATTTTAAGAAGAAACCCATATCAAATCAGAGCTATTTGTCATGCTAAATATCCCTGGTCCAGGATGTCTTAATCTACCATCCCTCAGATGCTCAGAGTCACCCTGGGGGAGTACCCAGGTCTAGGTTTCTCTGGTTCCTGTCTACTGTCAGTTCATGGACATCCCCAGGGAACAAGAACACACACATAATTGTGCAGGCCTGTGCGTCAGCATCAGCTCTCCAGCCGGGTTGTGACTCAACACAGGAGCCAAGATGATGTCTGCTTCTAAGGGCTCTAAAACGGCATCTCCAGCACCCCAGAGATCACCACCACTGCGCTGAAGATGAAATGGGGTCTACGGCTGGAGGGAGAATATTCTCTAGCCAAGCAGAACTTGTGCCTCCACCACCACCTGGGGGCTGGGGGGGAGGGGCTAGCTCAAAACTGAGAATGACCTCAGAGGCGGACGTGGAGACGGCACCTACGTAGTTGCTGGGGCACTGGCAGGTTGCGCCAATAATAAACAAACACACACCTACGTGCAAAGAAGGAAGCATGCATGCAGGGTTGAGCAAGCAGTTGCCATGGAAACCAGCTAGCCTCACTCTAGAGTTTTTCCTGGCACCTTGATCGTTCAGTGGCTGATGGAGTCCAGTGGAGGAGCATTGTGTCTGTCCCTATGAAACCTTCCAAATGGGCCCATTATGATGAAAGCAGATCAAAGAGGAAAGGATGACGTAGCTTTTCTATTCACAGTTGCATCCACGTTTTATCCTGGAAATGACTCAAAGGAGATGACAATAAAACTAGCCTTGCCATAGAGGGAAACAGCTAGGGGGGATTAAATGATGACAGCAGAAGGGTGACGTGGAGACATCTGGACATGGTCATAGAAGGAAGGTAGCTGTCCTAAGTGTCCACTACAGAAAATGCCCCACTAGATAAGTGGTAATGACCTCAGGCTGTCACCCAACCTGACAGGAAAACTCTTCTTTATACAGCAAATGCCTGGTTTGATTGCTTCCCTAAATATACTGTATCTGTCACACACACAGACACACACACACACACACACACACACACACACCACACCACATCACATACTACACACACATACCACATCACACACTACACATACATATGCATAGACCAAAATACACATGTGCATACACATCACACACATTGCTCACACCATACCCACACACATGCACATATAGACCACACACACACACATACCACACACAAAAACACAAACAAAACACATATACACAATACGCACAACACATATATACAACACACATACACAACACACAACATGCACACACTCATATACATGACACACAGCAGGCATATACACATATACATACCATACACACACGCTCACATACCATAAATACCATATGCACCATACACACAGACCACACACACATAATGTACACTATACCCACACATATGCACTTATACACACAAACACACATACACATACACACACATACACACACACACACACACACACACAGAGAGAGAGAGAGAGAGAGAGAGAGAGAGAGAGAGAGAGAGAGAATGAGAATATGACCCCAAGGGAGCACTCTTCCACTGAGTGACATCTCTAGCACTCTCTCCTTATTATGATACAGGGTTTCACTCAATTGTACAAATCAGCCATGAATTTGTATTCCCCCTACCTCAGGCTCTCACAGTTAGGACAGCAAGCCTGTGGTACCAGGTCTGGTCCTTCCATTCATTAATATATGAAAAGTACATGAAGCAGGGGGAGGACTCGGTGCCAGCCCATCCTAGGACCCGAGTCCTGAGGTTTACTGGACATGTGATCTTCCCTGGGGTATTAAAACTCTAGGCCTTGGCATCCTCACCTGTAACATTTGAGGTTGTGGGGACAGACTCCTCACCAGCTGCCTTCACTCCACTTAGATTCTTGCATGCTTGTGCTTAACACTGGCTTGGACTGAGTGGAGAGACCAGATCTCTCTGCACTGTGATTGTCTAGATCCACTGGATCCGAGGATGAAATATCCCCCTCTTCCTCCACCTCCCATGTAAGACAAAGGGAATTATAAAACAAGCAACATGTGTCCTATTCTCAAGGAACATACAACTTACTATATTTGATTAACAAACAAATTATATAATACCTAGTCTGTGCCAGCTACTGTTCTAAGTACTTTACAAATATTAGGGAATTTAATCTTCATAATGACCCTGTCAAATAGCTATTTTTTTTCTGTCCCTGGCCCAACTAGTACATGGCAGAGCCAAGGTCAGACAGTCTGGCTCAACAGCCTGTGGGCCACACATGTATGCAGGTGAATTATAGACAAGACTGTAGATTTCAGGAGGGGAGGGACTCAAGGCCATTCTACCCCAGGATCCCCGGTCCTGAGGTTTATTGAACACTAATCTTCCCTAGGATATTAAAACTCCCTATGCCTTGGCTTCCTCACCTGGGACATAGTTTTGAAGATGAGGTCACATTGGAACCCACAAAGTATATGGGGGGATGTAGGTGTGGGAGATGGTTAGAAAAAGAAGGTATGCGTTGATCATTTGTATAAAGAATCTTGGCTTTAGACCACACAAAGCCAATGGGGAGACTTAAATAAAGCTGGCCTTGGGGACATTTTGCTGGTTGCAACAAATGAAATGGGCTCCACACTAAGTGGAGCCCATGAGGCACGTGACACACAGTCTGGTAGAACAAGTAAAGCAAGACATCAAGTGGTTCAGCCTGGATTGTAACTGAAGGAGCACTGAAGGTATACCTATAGGATTTGGCTCTAGCTAGGAGCCAACAGGTCAGCACCAGTCTCTACCAATTCCGAAGACCAGAAGCAAGCTCTACGGAGAAATACTGGCATGATTCTGGCCACCTAGCATGGCACAGGGGCAGGCTCACTGCAGCTGAGGAGTCTCTGAGCACTCGCTGCGTGCAGTAGCAGGCAGCAGCTTTCCTCGCTGCCCTCACTGGCAGCTCATGGGAGTCAGACCTGAGAAAGAATCTCAGACACCTCAAATGTAAAAGACGACCCCCGTCCCCTAAGTGGAACTACAGGCAGTTCTACTGCTCATAGACTGGATAAGTCACAACGCTAGGCTCTAAGCCAACCTAGGTCTTCCAATTAACAGGCACTCTAGTTCAACCCCTGTTATATTGGGAAGAGCAAGAACTGAGGCTGGATGGGAGTTATAGTCCAAGAATGTGATCAGTCATCCTTCTTACAGATTCCTCCAATGGCCTGAAATCCTCTGTTCCATCCCAATTTTGCATAAGTCCCCAGAGAAGGCTTTGTCTGACATCACCAGGAGATGAATGCCAGGGTGAGGGCACAGCAGGTAGACTCATAAAACCAGCAAAGGGAGCTTGGCTTTCACGGAAGCCGAAGCTTGCCTGGTTATTTATCTTTCATATCTGAAGCCCTGGAATTCCATTTTCATCTTGATGGGGATAATAAACTCTTAGCAAACTTTTATGGCTCCCCAGATGAAACCGAGGACTCTGGCCCTGCTTCCTTCCTGCAAACTCAGGCGGACTCTGAAATTCAAGTCAGACCAGAAATGGCTTTTGGTCAGAGGCAAAATGTATTTATCTTTGTAGGTACAGCCATTAAGATGTGAGCATGAATAGCTGACGAGAGAGAACACGAAGGGGGTGCAGGGGAAACAGGAAGAAATAGGAGGTACTGGCTATGAAGAAAGGAGACCATGACGCCATCAGCCCCCACAAGCTTTTTATGGCACTGGGGGAGCGGGGCACCGGGAAGGCAGCTGTAGAGATGAGAGAATGGACCCCGGGAGTAGGCTGGGAGAACTTTGGAGTAGGAGGGCTGAGACTGGCTCATGCTGGGTGCTGAAAGAATTTGGGGAGTGGACACAGCCCACTGGCAAATTGTGCCCGCATATCTGTCTGCCGAAGCAATGTGGCTATGAAATCCCCCTCTGCTCCTCCAAACACTAAAAAGAAATCTCCAGATGGAAAAATCTGAAGTCAGGCTGCCGTATGAAAAGACATTTTTAAAAGAAAAAGAAAAAAGAAAAAGGCTCAGCCAGGAAGCTGACAACCTTCCTGGTTCTTGGAGAGATCTACCCTACAGATCTTGAGTTATCTACATACTAAACGTGATCGGGAGACAGGTTCTAGTCCACACTCTGCCTGGGACGAACTGCATGACTTCAGGCAAACCTCAGTTTAATCATTAAGTGACATGGTCTCAAATGGCTCAGGCAGAAACAGGAATGCTGGCCAGGCCACTCTAGCCTTCTCTCATGGCAGACATTACCAATCGGTTACATTCTTTCGTGCAGAGCTTTGGCGGTCTCTTTGTTACTGAGCTGTGAATCTTTGGCAAAGCTTTGTATATAGGCACCACCTGAATGGACCCAGGAAATGAAATGGCCCTGGATTAGATATTTCAATCCTTAAATACAAGAGCAAGAAAACAGTCTGTGTCCTGGATACCCTCAACTAAGTCCCAAGTCCTACCCCATGTTGTTGTTGTTGTTTTGTAATTTTATTGTGTTTGTTTGTTTGTTTCTTTCTTTCTCTTTTGGCTTTCATTCCAAGATTTAGCAATCAAAATAGGGTGGAAAAATATACAGATTAAAGCCTCTTGCCTTGACTCAAAGCTAGGAGTTCAAATGTGACCTTGTGTCTTTCCCCCTCTATATATTAGTTATTAGTTTTCACACACACACACACACACACACACACACACACACACACACACTATATAATATATATATATATATATATATATATATATATATATATATGGTCTAAGAATCTCATAGAAGTAGAGAATTCAATCCTTACTTTGAGATCAGGGCATAGATGACAGCCTAAGGAAGTTCAAAGACAGTTAATTAGTACCCTAAGTTCTTTTGAAAATTATTAAAGAGTCCAGAATTAGAAATTCAGATTTCCTCCAGACTCCTGAGAACAAACACCTCTCCTCTAAATGGCTTAATGTGTCTGTTTAATGTACACAAAATTATCTTGCAGGAAGTGGGGGCTGTTTCTCCTGTCGCTTCGCATCTCCAGAATATACTACCTTTGGCAAAAAAACGAGGAATCCAAGTCTGACAAAATTAAATTCCACAGCAGAAATTATTAAGACCAGAGGCTGTAGCAGAAACAAACCTAAACAAAAAAGAAATAACTTCTTATCCCCACTCACTCCCCATTCCAGTTCCATCTTCCTCTCTCCATCTTAGTCCAGGGAGAAAGAAAAAAATATATATTTTTAAATTTCTGACTATCATGATGAGTTTTTGTCTACAAGGTCTATTCAATAATATAGCCATAAGCCCCAGAGTGAAGCTCCCTTCAGGCCAGGGGAGTATGAAAGCTGGCTTCCTGTGCTCAAACTCTCAGGCCCAAAGAACCTGGGGAGATGAACAGACAAGGAGAAAGGCTTTATCACCGAGGACCCAGGGAAGGAGAACCCTTCCTCCCAAGAACATGAACATCCCATGCTTAAAATCATGTTAATTTAGAAACATGTTAGAAACACTTGAAATAGCCCACCAAGGGCGTGTTGTGGTTGGGTTTTTTTGTTGTTTTGTTTTGTTTTGTTTTGTTTTTGTTTTCCCAGCTCCTCTAGTAAGTTAACTTGAAGCCTCATTTGGGAAATTACTGCAATCTGAATTGCATGGACAGCATTGGGTATCCTCGTATAACTTCAGGAGGTAGCCTGGGTAGGGTTTTGTTGTTGTTGTTGTTGTTATTGTTTGTTTGTTTGTTTTTGCTAGGCCCCCTGAGTCTGCTTCCTTACTCCACATTAATGGATCCTTGCTCCTTCCTGACGGCCTCTGGCAGTCATTCTTTTAAGTAAACGTGCCACTTATGAAACATTCATAGATGCAAAGATAGAGAAGTTTCTGCCTCTGAGACAGAAAAAAATAACCTTCAAGAATTGATGCCATGGTAGAGAGGGACATCTGTCACCTGGGGTCTCCTAAAGCAAAGGCTGGTGGAAGGACATCCCTTGGAATCATTGTAGGCCAATGGGACTGTCACATCTCACAGAGTCATAGTGAGTGTCCCTTAGAGAAAGCTGACTCCATGGAGATGCCTCAGTAAGGGGTTCTATTACAGGTCTGTGGGTGAAGTGTCCCCACAAGCACATGTTTCGAATGCATGGTCCCCATCTAGGATGCTGTTTGGGGAAGCTGTAGAACCTCGGGAGTTGAAGGCTGGTGGGAAGAGGTGGATCCTTGTGGGGGGGCTGGCCTTATGGATTATAACCTAGCCCCTTCTGGCCCACGCTCTCTGTCTCCCCATCCATTTGAGCTGTGAACCTTCAGCCTTGTTCACTGGCCGCCACGGCTGTGAGGATCCATGTACTTTACTAGGCTTTCCCTGCTACAGTAGAGAGAGTCTGGTCTCTCAGATCATGAGTGTAAAAGAAGTCTTTCCACCTTTAAGTCACTTCAATCTAGGGATTTTATCATTACAAAACAAAACAAAACAAAACAAAACAAAACAAAACAAAACAAAAACCAGTTAATATCTAATGCAGGTTCCAAGGCTGAAGCATCTAAAAAGAAACCAACTCCTTAGAATCAGAAGGTACAGGCCCTCTTCCCATGGTACCTTTCCTCCTGTTGACTCCATGGCCACAGTCCTTTCTAGAGAGATGCTCCCCTACTTTGTATGTCTGTGCCTATGTGTGAGAGAGTAAGACAGGGAAAAGATCAAAGGAGATGAGTGGAAAGCAGTAGCCCTTACCTCTCAGGCCTATAAGCCATGAGAAGTTTAGATTCTAGACCATTCACTAACCTGCATGGAAGGCCAGGAAGGAACTTCCCGGATCTACCCACATCCTCCCAATGGGACCAACAGCCAAGAAAAAGACTAATGGAGGTCTAAGGAGGGCAAGTTGCACTGGCCTTTCTGATGGTAAGTAGGAGGATGCCCAGAGCTTGGAGAGCCTGAGAAGGACCAGACTGCTCATAAACACCTGACACTCATCCTTTCACCCATGGAGACTCTGAGGTCCTGACTTGCTCAAGGTCACCTAAGGTGCAGAGGTGGGATTAGAACATGGCCCCATTATGGTCACCATTAGTTCTTTTGACAAAAGAGATCTGGTTTTGTATGTGGGTTGATCTCAAACAGGGCCTAGAGTTCTAGAGGGGGGCACGCGTGTGCGTGGACACACACACACACACACACACACACACACACACACACACACACACAAGAGCAGGGAAATATGCTTTTGCAGAGGCTAGAGGACAGGCTCAAGTGTCATTTCTCAGGCACATTTTGTTTTTTGTTTTGTTTGAGATGGATTCTCCCTCTCAGTGGCCTCTCCAGGGATCCATGCCCCAACACAGGGATTATTAAGTATGTACCTTAGCACATGGCTTTTTTTTTTAAATGTTGGTCCCAAAGCTAAAACTAGGGTCACTTTCATTATGAGCCAAACATTTGACCTCTCCAGACCATCGATCTAAACCTTCTGGAAAACTGTGAGGTGGCTAAGAAACTAAGTCACTCAGATCCCGACTTAGAGGGAAGCCATGAAATCATGGTAGCTTCCCTAACAGCCACTGAAAGCAACAGCTTTCCTTTTGCAAGGGGTTGTCCTCTAGGCAGGGTCAGAAACCCAAATAGATAGTTCTCTTGAGTGTCCAGTCCGTAAAACAAGTTCAGCATAGACTCTCCAATAAATCCATCACATCCAGACCTTTCTCCAAAAGTAAGGAGGATGGTCAGGACCGCTCTCTGAGGTCTTCCAAACTCCGGGCAGAGACAGGCAGATCTCTGGGCTCCTTAGCCATCAGTTCTAGCCTACTTGATGAACTCAGGGCCCCTGAGAGAGCGAGAGCGACTCCATCTCAAACAAAACAGCGTTCAGAGGCCAACAGATCTAGCAGGATTTGATGACAGCCAGAGACCAGGCAAGTGTTGCCCTTTGTCACTTTCTGTGATTGGACCTCTGTTTCAGATCATTATTGCTCTAACTGCGGGCAACTATGACAATTGTTTTATTCCTTCCCCATGAGCTATACACTACTTTCCTTAAGGACGTTGCTCTAGCCACAGTTCCCCAAAAAGAGGTGGGGTGGGGGACATTAAACAGGGAAAGAGGAGGTTGAGGCAACAGCCAAGGTCAGAGTTTCTTGACCCTCTCAGACTACTGGCTCCTGGGCTTCCATGCCTGTGGAAGAGCCAATGACTCGTCCATTATCTTTCTGGATTAGCCCATCTCTCATAAACAAGAAAGGCCTGATGGTCTGCTTGCCTAGTGATGGAGGAGACACATAGATATAGGGCACCCTGGAAGCCGCCGGTTACATGGAAACCCATGTCCTTGCAGGCTTACACACGGTGACCCAAGCCACCACCTGAGGTTTCTGGCTTCTTCTTCTTCCCCTGGCTGTCCATATGAGCACATGGCTAATTTCATTATCTGAAATTAATTAGATGGGCAAAGAGAGAGCCCTGGTGCACAAAAGACTTGGGTGCACTTAATTAAGTTTATGAATGTTCTGATTCCTCAAGACAGACAGGCAAGAGACAACTGGCAAGCCTTCTTCCTCTCTCTACCCAAACGAGAAAGAAGAATTCTTATAAGAAAAAAATGGTTCTGAGGCCAAATGGTGGCTTTTGGGTGGTGTCGTCCCCCTAAAATTCTTTTCTGGAAGATGCCTTTTTCTAGACTCTGACTCTCTAAAATGGGGCCTCTAGTCCTCCAGATTGGAGTGTTTAAGGCCCACAGGCACGAGTCCGTCTGCCTCCTCCTAAACATAGCCTCGCAAACTAAACTCGGAAGCGTCAGCTTGCATGTGGTCCCTAGTGCGAGCGACTTCATCACCATTGCTGTCTCTATTTTTGAGTCTCTCTCTCTCTCTCTCTCTCTCTCTCTCTCTCTCTCTCTCTCTCTCTCTCTCTCTCTCTCTCTCTCTCCTAAACTTTCTCGCAGCTGGAACGGAGGCTCTAAGGATAGTCACAGCCCACTAAGAGGGTTTTTCGCCCCCACTCTCACAAATAGCCACAGCTAAACCTCTTAGGGCTTGAGAAGCGAGGTAGGCAAACACTGCACGCCCAGACTGAAAAGCTCGGAACCTCCCATTCCATTCTGAGCCTCCAGGGGGCGCCAGCTCTTACTGGTCAGGAGGGCAGAGTGACAGAAGGCTGGCTGATGTTAGTCAAATAAACCTATTTATTCAGCCCCTGGGATCCGGCAGCAGGGACTCACGGGATCTGTGACTTGAATGAGAAACATTGAGGTCCCAGGTCTGCTCGAGGGACTCCCCACAGCATCCAAACCAATCGGAGCATCCTGTTTTTCACATCTTTTGTGCTGTGGCAAGAGTTTGCTAGTCTGTAAGAAACAACAGGTATTTGGTGCCTTGGATGGTGGCTAATTTTTAATAGTTGTCCAGGATGTCGGACAGAGCCCAGAGGACATGCCCCTCATGTAGAGTTGTACATGTTCATGTACATACCACATTTACCCACATCTTCTGCCATAAGTACCACACCTTTCCATGTCTTTTCAGTGGGTCTGTGGCTACCAACGTGGCTGCTACACACACCTCCCACATGGTGCTAACAAGGCGACTGAAATCAGCCACGTACCCTGTCAGGCTCACTCTGTCTCCAGGGAAGACCGGGCACAGAGACCGTACTGACTGCGTTTGACCCTCTTTCGGCGAGACTAATCTGTTATCCTGTGAAAGGTTTTCCTGTGACACACTTGCCCACAATGACGGCTCCAGGGAGCCCAGTACAACCCCACCTCTGGCCCTTGCGCAGCTCAAGGAGGCTATACATGAAGTGAGAAATTTCCTGGCCAGCTTCACAGCGGCGAGTCAGGCTGGCATGAGCCAGTCCAGGCTCAGAAAGGCCAGACCCTGGATGGACCTGAATGAAGGGTGTGCCCAGGACAAACACTGACTGACTAGACTCACACTAGGGATGGCTAGCTATACCCAGAACCATCCAGCAGTGTTCTCTCTCTCTCTCTCTCTCTCTCTCTCTCTCTCTCTCTCTCTCTCTCTCTCTCTCTCTCTCTCTCTCTCTCTCTCTCTCTCTCTCTCTCTCTCTCTCTCTCTCTCTCTCCCCTGCCTCTGGAAAAGACTTGTTTTCCCTTCCCTGCCTTCATGGCTCTTCGTGACAGCCTACTGTAACATGGTGTCTGGCTGATAGGTAGGGAACACAAACCCTAGGAGCCAGTGTTTATTAAGCACTAACCACGCGAGAGGCATTTTTCTGGCATGTATCCAAGCACTTCACCACAACAGGAAGACCCAGAGTCTGACATTCTCCCCACCAGCAAGACGAGGAAATTGTGGCCTCAAAAGATGAAGCTACTGGCCCAGAATGAAAGCCCCGACGAGAGGTAAGACAGGGATGGTCGTCTGGCTGCAGCCTCAGCCACAGCACACACAGAGGCCCTCTGTATTCCAAGGACCACACCATAGCAGCTCCCTGCCAGGAATCCAGAATAGTGGTTGTTACAAAGCGTTCCATCTCACCTCCTGGGATGTTCTGATGACCTGGCCAGTGTTCCAAGGAGCTGAAAAGAGGACAGGCCTCAGTCAGATCCCTGCTTGAAGGACAGAACCCCTAGCTTGCAGCCCAACAGGGGCTAAGCAGGGTGGGGAGGGCCATTCCGTTGTAATATACCAATAAACACGTGGGGCTAGTTCCAGAGGGGTGGACAGGCAAATGGTTGAGATAAAGACAGAAGTAGGGATTATCCCTACCCTGCCCCCCTCTGGGACATCTCAAGGTAGAGCGGTTACTGTACCGTGAATGATGTCTGGGGACACTGTGGGGACCAGCATGAGACTCTTGAGCCATTAGGATCTTCCTTTCTCCAGAGCTGTCTGATTTCTAAGTCTCTCCTTCCTTTTCCCATATGCTCTGGGGAGGCCAGGGGAGCCAACCTGCCAGCTAGTAAAATTAGCAGCTGGGCTTTTTTACAGGGCACACTGGGGAGCTGGGTACACTGAGTGCTAGCTTACAAGCCAGCAGCCGGTGTGGGCTGAGGTACCCACCCCATAGACCTGCATCAGGACAGTTCTCCCACACAAAGTCAGGGAAAGGGAAGGACGGTACTGTGAATGTCTGGGGTGAAGGGCCTTGGGTAGCAGACTGCAGGAGAGCAGCAGCTATGGGAGAAGGTACAAGGGGTGACTGCTATGCTGATCTCAGAAGCAGACTGTGCCTAGTCCCTGGGCTGAACCGGAAGCCTGGAGCCACTAGGCCCAGATTCTATCTCTTCCTACTCTCTACTTAAGACTGAGTTGAGTTTACAGGAGTAATATAGGTGCATTGTTCAAAGACTGCAAAAAATACTACACCCTACCTATTACCTTGTACAGTGGGCAGCTTAGAAAATTCTTTGCAAAGAATTTCACTAGTTTCACAGGGGGTAACAAACTTTTTCATCAAAGGGCCAGACAGTAATTGTTTTTAGGCTGGTGAACGTTCGGGACTCTACAGATGCCCCTCAAGTCTTTCCTGGATTATGTTACAAAAGTAGCCACAGACATGACATAAATGAGCTCGCATGGCTTTGTAACAATTGAATTTTGAGGGCTATGAATTTTGAATTTTGCACACTTCTTCACGTGTTCCAAAATATTTTTTTAGATTTTTCTAAAGTAATTTGAAAATGGGAAAACCTATCTTTTGCTCCCAAGCCATACCAACAGAGCAGTGAGCCACTCTGGCCCACGTGCTATAACCATCAGATGGTTGGGTAGGTTCATCAGTGTCACCCCTGTGCCATGGGAGAAGAGGCCCACGGGGAAATCAGAACTGAAGCTGCCCTGGCCAGTGAAACGGGTCCATGGGTAAAGGGACTCACCACCAAGTCTGACCACCCGTGTTCAAACTCAGGGACCCAAATGGTAAGAGGAAGTAGAACACTAACTCTAACAAGTTGTCTTTTGACTTAAAGTGTGGTATGCCCTGCCCCCAGAGTATTATAGGTGAAGAAATATAACTTTTTAAATTATCAAAAAAAGAAAAAAAACTAGAAGTTTGTATGAAAACAGAATCTTTGTATTCTCCTGCTCCAGATGCCCCCCGTGAGTATCTATAGGCTGGCCTGCACAGGCAATCTCCAAGATCAGATAGGAAATGAAGTCTGTTCAAGTTCCCAGAGAAGTGTTTTTATTCCAAAGAATCTTTTGTATTCAATGCCACTTAATTAAAGCAATGAGGGTTCAGCTTGACCAGTTGTCGGTAGTTATGTCAGAATTCAACTGTGACCTTCTCCAGCAACAGGCAGCTCACTCCCTGAGGTGGGCACCTGCTCGATGCAACCATTCCTGTGACATAATCTCCCGTCTGAATAAATGGTACCAGGTCACAAATAACAAGTGTCATAACTCCGGTGCCTCTTCTATCAAAGTCAAAACAGTTATTTAACCACATAAACGTGTAATATATTATCGCTGATTTCTTGACTAACACCAACGTGTAAACACAGGATAAAATAAAGAGGCATAATTTAAATCCTAGTAGTGAATTACTGTGTGAATCATTTGACCCAAAGCTCTCCGCCCCAAGGGTGTTCATGTTGATAAAACCTGTCGGTTTCCAATGGGACTGAAAAGAAGCAGTAACACGTCATTACCCATAGCATAGTCCCCAAAGATTCCTATTATTTCTGCTTTATAGAGTAACTGTTAGTGTTGTGACAATTTTACGTAGCTTTGCCAAAGATATGAAAGGATAAAGGATTGATGTGGGGAAGAGAGAAAATGGACATGAGTGCTGTGTGCAAATTTGCCACCATGCTTCACTGATGAGGGAGAGGATACACATGAGAGGCACGGGCCACATCACCAACATTACACACACACACACACACACACACACACACACACACACCGCCATGGTAAGTAATGAAGGACAATGACACACGTCACACAGCAGATTCACCATGCCCATGCGCACCCCTCCTTGGGTTCACTGATCAAGGGCCATGTTCAAACAGTTCAACGGGCACAGCAGGGCTGCTTCACCCCATTAACCCAATGGAGTGACTTCTGCTTGAAAGGCAAGCTGAACATGTATTTTCTCTTGAGCCCCTGAAGATAAGAATAAAATGGCCCAGGCTGGGTATACAATGTGTCAGATGATACTCATGTGACCTATTTGGAATGAACAATAAAGGGTGAGACTGGCATTTTGTTTCTCCATACGTTGATTAAACCTCCCCTAGACGTGAAAGCAAATAGCAAATGTTTTCAGTCAGTGGAATTATAGCTGTGTGTGTCCTGGAGCACTGTTCAAGTGCAGCAGCATAAGCAAGTGGGAAAATGAACTAATATGAATGATGCTAAGGGCTTTATCTTTGCCCAAGGAGCCAGTTACTGTGTTGGGGAAATCAGTCTTTTCAGAGAATTTCAAAACACTGCATCCGTCATAGATTTGACAGAAAGTCTAGGCAATGCAGTCATGGCTCAGACCTTGAGGTAAAGCTACTGTTAGCCACGAGACAGATTTCTTAAAGAAACAGTTGCTCCGAGATCAACGGAAATGGATGAGACTAGTCAGAAATGAAGTGTTTGTGGAGATTGGGGGAGGGGGCAAAGTGTATGTTTGTGGTGTGTGTGTGTGTGTGTGTGTGTGTGTGCACGCGCACGTGTGTGTGAATATATCTTTCTCCCTCATAAATGGATTCTCCACTACTATTACTCTTATTCTATAAAACTCTCATTCCTGCCTTTTGATCGCTTTATAAGGTAAGAGAATAGACTGCTGCTTATGAAAGAAAGCACATGGGCCCATCACTTGCTTCTGTCAATAAAGTTTTATTGGAATACACGAGCAGTGTGGATGTTTGTGGCTGCTTTCAAATCAAAATGGCAGATGAAGTAGTTAACATGGAGTCTGCCTAGTTCACAGAGCCTAACAGAAACATTTGCCAACCTTGAACTAAAACATCTATATTGATTTTAGGCTTGTGAGTCTACAAATTACAAACTAACAAACAAAAGCTGGCCCATGTGTTTCTGGCCCTCTGTCCCGAGATACCACTTCAGCCTCACATGGGCTTAATCTGGCTCACAAAAAAAAAAAAAAAAAAAAAAAAAAAAAAAAAGTATGAAACACCTAACAGAAGACATCTATTACATTTATATGTATATATAAATTAGGAAAGTAAGGAACTCAAGACAGAGAAGGAAAGAGAATAGAAATAGAGAAAAGTGGGGGAAATGAGCCCACATAGCATTCAAACCTGTGCTTCTCTATGTTCCCGTGGGCCAGTCAAGCCTGGCTCACAGCAGCCACCAAAGAGATATTCACCGCTTTCCCATTTTAGAATAACCATGGTGTTAGCTGACAAAGCCATGATTTCTAGTGAAAGCAGCCTGTTTGATTTCTCCAGGAGTGTGCGCCTGAAGTAAATTAGGTGAAATGTAGGCAACATGGTCCTCAGCTCCGCCCAAGCATTTGGGAAGAATCCTAAAGACATCTTCCTTCATGTTGAAGTCTCACTGAGTGTAGGCCAACTCCACATCCTAAAATGGAACTTCTCAGCAATTCGTCCAACATGTTCCAGAATTCTAAAATAAGCATGTACTGTTCTACGATTGTCCATCAGCATCTGTGGGAGATTGCTTCCAAGACTCCCCGTGGGTATGAAATCCAACGATGCACACGTCCCTTATATAAATGGTGTAGTACTTCCAGAAAGCCCACGCGCATCCTCTCGTAGGCTTGAAACTATCCCTAGATTACTTGTAATATTTAACACAATGTAAATGTGATGGAAATCCCTGCTCCGCTATGTTCATTAGGGATGACCAAAAAAAAAATGAAAGAAAGAAAAAGAGGATATACACATTCATTGAGTTGCAATTTTGCCCCAATACTTTTGATAGGTGGTTGAGTGAATACATTGATGATGGACTTGCAGACATAGAGACCCAATTTTACTTTCACAGTCATTAATTTGGAGGCTGGGGGCGGGGGGTAGCTGAGTAGTTATGAGCTAGTACGCAGTAGGCATAAGGACCTGAGTTTTAATCCCTAACACATCTTGGTAGAAAGCCAGGCACAGCTCCATATTTCAACCCTAACATGGTGGAGTGGGAGGAGAGACGGACATATCACAAGAGCTCTGTGGTCAAGTCAGCCTAGCCCAAATGGCTGGTTCACAGTTCAGAAAGTTCCTTTCTCAAGGCAATGCAATATGGAGGAAGACACTGGGTGTCTTGCTCTGGTCTTTATATCCAGATGTACAGGTACATAAGCTGACATATTCACAAGCATATCACACACACACACACACACACACACACACATTTACACATACCTCGTTGTTTTTAATTAAAACTTTTAAAGAAAATATTCTTTAATTTAAAAAAGGAAACAAAGGAAGAGACAACCTTGTGTGCATGGCATCACTCTGGTATCCTATGGCTCAGGCCTGTGTTTCAGAAGAGAGCTCTGTACATCCAGCCTCTCAGGTTTTTGTCTGGGAGGCTTGGTCCTAAGGAGAGAGACTGAGACCTGAAACCTTGGAGTCAAAGAACTGACCACGTTGGTGCTGCAGCCCAGCTGAATATTGCTGACCATCTGTCATTCCTGGTCTGCATCTATACAATCATCTATTCAATCCCACAGTATGAGTAACTTACATTTGGTTTTGTTTCGTTTTGCTCGCTATTTTGTGCCTATATGGAGTACACAGCCAGAGCTGTTAAAGAAATTACCATTTATCAAATGAATGTGGTGCTTGGCCAGGGAGGCCAGTTGTTACAGATAATCTAGGCTACTTAGCCAAACATTCTATGGCTAGACCTTACCTACCATAATCCAACCTTAATAGTCTCACCTATAACAATCAGACAGGTGAAAGGGAGCTCAGATGAGAGGCCAAATTCCTAAGCATGCATCGAGGAAAACAGATTAAAAACTGAAATAGGAAACTGAACTGCCAGTGTCTGGTACTGGTTTGGTCCCACTGTCGCAGGGATAAACATCTGGACAGGTCAAAACAAACACAGCTTTGGGCTTCGGACGTGAAGAGCAGCTTTGTCCCGTGTGCTGGCAAAATCTGTGTTCTGTACAAAGCCAGGCTCTGCATTCTCCTCAGAGACTTCTGAGACACTGCTCTGTGCACCAGGGATCCATCCCTTCAATGGGACCCAGCACCCTGGCAGAACTGTCTTCAAGGAGACCAGAGATCAGTTGGCCCCTTGGACAGACCTAGGGATGAACCTGTTTCTACCTATGAGGGTTAGGAGAGTCAAGACTGGGGGGCTCAGACCTGGCTGGGTCTAGAACAGGAATACTAGATTGTCACACTCAGAGCGACATTGGGTAGTGACTTAGAAATGGCATTGTCCTTACTTCGGCAGTCATAATCTAGAAGGAACAGTAAGCAGAGCGTGTGAAGTCCACGTAGCTGCCTAGCTGGCTCTGACACCAGCGGCTGCTTCACTTTCTGTTTTCTAAACAAAATCCTTCCCTGAGCCTTGATTTTTTCTTTCAGTTGTGAAGGAGAGATCGCTTCTTTGGTACGATAGCTTACTTCCTTGTGATGAGCCCCTGTGTGCCATGACGGTTAGCCGTAATTGTCAACTTGCCACAACACTGAATCACTTGGGAAGAGACCTGACGACCGATTGTCTGCTGTGGGCTAGCCAGGGGACACGTCTCTTGATGTCTCTGGGAAACTATCTTCATTAGATTAAGTGATGGGTGAAGACCTGTCCTCTGTGGGCAGTACCATTTCCTAGGCAGAGGTCCCCGAACTGTCTAAAAGGAGAAGCCTAGCTGAGTACAAATAAGCAACCGAGCAGGCGTGATGCGTTTGTTCTTTCTAGTCTTGAAGCCTCCCGGAGCTCCTCCCACCTCGGCTTTCCCACACTGTGGACTGTGAATAACCTGGAATCATGAGCTCATAGAAACCCCTTCTCCCTTAAGTTGCTTTTTGTCTGGGTGTTTTATCCTAGCAAAAGGGATGAAACTAGAACGCCCTGCCACCCAGCAGCTATATAGGATATGTGAGTGAATACAATGTCAGAACCCATGCCTTTTCAACTGATAGCAGGGAATAGGGCTGATCCAGTGCAGGGCTCACAAGATACTTTCCATAATGTGGTTGATGGTACATTAGCAGTGTTGATGTGTTTGGGAAGGGCTTGACCCTATGCTCAATTATACAGCATCACCCCTGTCTACCTCCCTGACCTCATGACCTGCTTACACTTCAAGCCTTGTCTTTCCCTAGTGTGCTACCACTAAAGTAGCAACTTACTACCCTGGTTATCTCAGGAGCTCTCCCTCTGAGTAGCTACCCCCACCCAGGTGGCTATAGGACAGACAACCACAGTACCCATTGTCAAAATCTCTCTGTCCTAGAAACTCTGCCCAAATTCATTAGCTGCCCAAATTCATATTCTAAGGCCAGACAAGCTGTCTCCACGCAACCTTCCAGGCCTTCTTTGAACTCAATGCCTTGGCCTTCTCGGCCTTTGACCTCACTGGACCAATCTGCAGCATCCAATAATAGACCTGTGTGCTGCTCATACAACTGGCTTTCCTTGAAGACATCGTTTCCTCCCTTTGGGTTTTAAGATGCTCACCTACTTTTGAAAGGGGAAACTAAACAGTGAGCAAGCTTTCTGTCTTAGGCACCTCTCCTAGCTGACCACCGCTGACCAACCAAGAAGTCCTTTCCTCCCTCTGGTCAGAATTTTTGTTGTTTGTTTCTAAAACAGGATATTGATACGTAGCACAGGCTTTCTTTGCACTTGTGATTCTCCTGCCTCAGTCTCCCAAGTCCTGGGATGCTACACATCACATTTAGCCTTTCTCCAGTTATTTTTGTTTTGTTTTGTTTTTTGGTGCTCATCATTGAACCTGGCGACTGATACATGCTAAGCAAGAACTCTTCTGCTAATGTCAGTGTTTATTTCCCTTCTCATCAGACAAGACGTTTGGCCCAGAGCTGGAGCTTGGGAACCCTCAGAGGTTCGGATGAACACACTGGCCCTGGCTGCGATGGGCTCAGAGAGGTGTAACTATGACATCATTCCCTACCCTGCCACCCTGTGTCTGCCATGACCATTGCAACGTACATGACACTGTAAACTATCATGTGCTGTATGAGCTCACTGAGAAGCTGACTCTGAAACGGGGTTGCTCCTGCCCTATTTCAGACCCAAGCAGGTTCGTCTCAGAGAGCCCTCCAAGGCTCCTTTTTCTGTGGTGGACTCTCCCCACAATCTCTGTGACAGGGAAGGTAAAACAGTCTGAGAGTACTAATAGATGTCACTCTGGCAATAATAGAGTACTAGTAGTGGTAATGGATATGACTACTGTCCATCCCATAATAAAGTTCCTACGGTAGGAAGGAGAAACTGGAACACCAGCCATGAGAAGCCTGGCCATGAGGTCGGGGGTGGGGGGGCATTCAATTCGGGAATTCCAACTGACTGTCTGCATCTTCCCAGGCCATGTCTGTCATGTCTCCTGGATGTTTTGTATACCAGTTTCATGATACTTGGATATCTATCCACTGCGTGCTATTTTGCCTTTTACTTTGGCTTATATTCTTAAACTCGCTCAGACAAAATTCAAAGTATGGCTATCGTAGATAATTCTCAAGACTGTGCAGAACAGCCACCATATGTGTGGAAGGCGCGGCCTCACACCCTGTCACACAGGCAGATGCAGACCCAGAACCCAACCTCAGCTGTCTCCAGGGCACAGTCTATGCAGATCTCTGTGTGGAAGAGCAACAGAAACCCACCTACAGAGTTAGAAGGGGGAACTGATGACAGGGCCCTGGCCTCCCTCCCCCGCCACACCCAGCAGCAAGCCACCAGCACATCCCCATTGGATCCTCTCTTGGTTCACAAAGGACCTAACTGTCCTCCTGTCCCCCATCCCCCCGTAGCAACTGATCATGCTAGTTTGTCTGTCCTCAAAAGCGCCAGCTTCCACCTCCCCTCTTTTAAAGTTGTCCTTTAGCTAGTGCCAACATGACCTTTTGACCTATGCTCAAAGAAGGTTCCTTGGATCCCAGGGTCCTGCTCTCCCACCAGGTTATTCGGCTAGTCCCCTGAGTTCCTCGAGCAAGGCGTGGAGTATCTTCCCATCTCCCTCCAGCAGTGAGGGAGTCACCTATCCCAAACACTGTCAGTAGGGATTTGAGTGAGACACGCCTCACTTTCTTCATTTGCATTTACCTCCTCACTGAAGAAGCAGTTTCTGGGGAACAGTGCATACTCCCCCAGGTCCCAGCTTGATCTTTGATCCAGAAGCCAATGAGGTCCCTGCTTATTCCACCTACCAGCCAATTGACTCTTGACTGAATCCCTACTGTAAGCCCAAGAAAGGTGACCTGAACGAACACATACCAAAGTCACTGGGAGAAGTCACCTGGATGCATCTCAGGAAACTTCTGTCCCACAGCAGACCCAAGAGAGCCACCAGCCAGCGCTGCGATAGGAAAGGAGCCCCCTAGGCTGGGTCAAGGGCCTGGCAGGGATAACCAACAGTCCCCACTTCTTCTCTGCTCTTTGCACTGAAACACTGCTAACTCCAGCAGTCCTTAGGCCCTAGCAAGCCTGCCTTAGTCACAATTCTTAACCCAAACCAGGGGCTCACAAGACCAACTGGTGAGACCAAGTGCGCTATAAGCAGATAAGAGAGGTAAGATGTGTGTGTCTGTGTGAGCCCTGACTGCGGAGGGCCTAAGAGAGCGAGCCAGAAACAGGGCACCTAAGAAATACAAGAACACAGCATGCGCGTGTGTGCGCGCACGCACATACACACACATACACACACACCACATACATACACATTATACCACATATATTCACCCAACACATACACATTATACCAACATACATACATACACACACACACACACACACACACACACACACATACATCCTGCACATACACATTATACCCCTATATACACACACATCACACATATACACTATATCCTACCCCCAGTACATGCATACCAGTAGTTCATATGAGTACTTCAGGAGATAGCTCACACAGTACAGAATAGGACAATGTACCCAATGTACCCAAGCACGTTCTTCCAGGCACTAGAAGACAGCAGTAACTTGTACAACCCAACACACATGAGCGTGTGCCTAAACACACACATAAATTCTCTCTCTCTCTCTCTCTTTCTCTCTCTCTCTCTCTCTCTCTCTTTGTGTGTGTGTGTATCTGTGTCTCTCTGTCTCTTTGTCTCTGTCTATCTCTATGTGTGTCTGCATCATTCTGTCTCTATCTCTGTCTCTCTTTGTCTCTGTATGTGTGTCTCTGTGTCTCTGTCTCTCTCTCTGTGTGTGTGTGTGTGTGTGTATCTGTGTCTCTCTGTCTCTTTGTCTCTGTCTATGTCTATGTATGTCTATGTGTGTCTGTGTCATTCTGTCTCTATCTCTCTATCTCTGTCTCTCTTTGTCTCTGTATGTGTGTCTCTGTGTCTCTGTCTCTCTATCTCTATGTGTGTCTGTATGTGTCTGTGTCACTCTGTCTCTGTCTCTGTATGTGTATCTCTGTGTCTCTGTCTCTGTCTGTCTCTTTCAGAAGTAGCATAGGTAGACTCCTGGGTCCTGGACTGAAAAACTTTGGACATGGTTCTGGTTTACATTGCTATACCCATACCCTACCCTTTATCCTGAGATCACACAGGTATAGTGTGTCCATGAGTGGTTTTGTGCCCACATGTGTGCATCTGTTTTACTGATGGTGTAACCTGCAAGCAGGTTGTGAGTGCACGGTGCTGGCCTACTTTCTGTACACAGCCCCAGACTGCAGGCTTGGATATGTATAAAGAGTGCCTGCCGCGCTCATCTGAGAGCTCAGTGGAACACTGGCCGCTCACCCCACTTGACCTGGACAAAACTCAGAGCATCAACACCTCTCGAAAGCAAACCCCTTTGCAGATACAAGACCACCTCATATGGGAGGGGCCAGGGACTCACCAGAACTCTGCCAGTCAGTGTCTGGGCGGATATCATCACCCCTGCCCAGTCCTTCACAGACGTCATCCAGCCCACCTCGGCTGCCACCACCTCCTCTTTTTCGTCCACTGGCTTGAGAGTTCCATCTGCCTGGCTGGAGCCATTGTTTATCTTCTGGGCCTCCTGGCAAAAGAGAGAGTCAGAGTTGAGACATAGGAAACAGCTGGATTTAAATCAGATGCTCACCCCTAAAGAATCAGAACCCAAAGGGTTTCCCACACGAGGGAGTGTGGCACAAAGATACAGAGGTGGGGGAGGAGAGATTGCTAAGGATTTCATTTTCTTTTTTTCTTTTTTTTGTAAGATTTATTTATTTTTATATGTAAGTATGCTGTTGCTGTCTTCAGACACACCAGAAGAGGGTGTCAGATCTCATTACGGATGGTTGTGAGCCACCATGTGGTTGCTGGGATTTGAACTCAGGACCTTCAGAAGAACAGTAAGTGCTCTTAACCACTGAGCCATCTCACCAGCCCCCCACCCCTTTTGTTTGTTTGTTTGTTTGTTTGTTTTTTTGTTTTGTTTTGTTTTGTTTTTCGAGACAGGGTTTCTCTGTATAGCCCTGGCTGTCCTGAAACTCACTCTGTAGACCAGGCTGGCCTCGAACTCAGAAATCCACCTGCCTCTGCCTCCCAAGTGCTGGGATTACAGGCATGTGCCACCATGCCCAGCTAGGATTTCATTTTCTTTAACTTTTTTTTAAAATCAAGTTGTGGAGATTGCTTAACAGGTAAGGCAATTTTCATGCACGTGCAAGGATGTGAGACTAAATCCTCCAAACCTAGAAAAAGCTGGGCATGG
The DNA here is from genome assembly GCA_964023405.1 of Apodemus agrarius. Lineage (NCBI taxonomy): Eukaryota > Metazoa > Chordata > Mammalia > Rodentia > Muridae > Apodemus > Apodemus agrarius. Next base: position 87,463,914 of record OZ030013.1, read on the forward strand.
TAGAGTACATCTTAACTTCGACACTCCTACACAAAGACGGAAAAGCCAAGACACTGGATCTCCAGATCCCCAGAGGCTCACAGGTAATGCACACAACAAAGACCAGCAAAAGAGAGGTTCTGTCTCACACAAGGCAGACAGAGAAGACTGATACCTAAGTCAGTCCTCTGACCTCTACATGCAGGCTACGGTGCCAGAAGAATCCTTTTGTAAAACTGTATTTAGAATGCCCTTGGACAGAGAGAAGTCTGCACTCTTCTCTGATCACTTTAAAGAAAAAGGCAACATGTCTGTCTCTGGTCACAGAGCAGTTAAGAAGGGTCACAATCCCCACAAAGTCTCCGCACTAGTCACTCTGAGCAGTTAAGAAGGGTCACAATCCCCACAAAGTCTCCGCATGAGTCACTCTGCCTTCATAGTGCCACCCCTCCTCCGTTTACTAATCCCCCGCCTTTCCCTCACCATCTATGCCATTCCAGAGGGACTCAGGATGGCCCCTCAATGGTTCTAGCAACAATGCAGATGGATAGATCATTCATTCTATGCCTTGGCTCTTGGGCTAGGGAAAGTCAGCTGATCTCCGCCAAGTCAATAAGGCTTAAGTGTGGTCCATCTGCGGGAACAGACAGGGAAAGTGACCCTTCTCTGAAAAGGAAGACAACATGGAGGAAAGATGTGATGGAATAGTAACGCCATCGTCTGAATGCCCACATCCAGCTGTGTCTAAAGTCCAGGTCTTTGAGTTACAAGAGGCAATAAGTTTCCCCTTCCAGACTTGAAAAATGCCTAAAGACTGGAGCCTTCAGATACCCAGAGCCCTGCGAAGCTAGGACACTTTTGCATACGCTGTGCAGAGTCCAGAATATTCACAACCTTCGGTACTCAAGGCTTTCTTCTGCTTCTGTTTCCTTATGTTTTCACATAAGCACTCTTAGCTTCTCAACCACTATCCCCTGAAAACACCAACTCTCTTCTTCCAACACCACTGGTTTGTTTCACTGTTTTTCATAGCTCTTTTTTTCTATATTCTTTGTTTACATTTCAAATGATTCTCCCTTTCCCAGGTAGCCCCCTCCCCATAAGTCCCATAAGCCCTCTTCCCTTCTCCAGTTCCCCAATCAACCCCCTCCCACTTCTCTGTCCTGCAATCACCTACAATGCTGCATCAAGGCTTTCCAGGACCAGGGCTCTCTCCTTCCTTCTTCTTGGGAATGATTTTATATGTGAGTTGTGTCTTGGGTATTCAGAGCTTCTGGGCTAATATCCACTTATCAGTGACTGCATTCCATGTGTGTTCTTTTGTGAATGAGTTACCTCACTTAGAATGATATTTTCCAGTTCCAACCATTTGCCTAAGAATTTCAAGAATTCATTGTTTTTAATTGCTGAGTAGTATTCCATTGTGTAAATATACCACATTTTCTGTATCCATTCCTCCACTGAGGCACATCTGGGTTCTTTCCAGCTTCTGGCTATTATAAATAGGGCTGCTATGAACATAGTGGAACATGTGTCCTTGTTGCATGTCGGGGAATCCTCTGGGTAAAGTCTCCTAGGCTAGTCTCAGTGGTCTGTAACTCTTGTCCTGGTGCCGAGACTCAGAGGGCGGTTCTCCAGGAGGACTGGGAGGATGTGATCTTTGGCAGCCATGGTAGACAAAGTACATATTCAAAACATATTCAAGCCCTCCCACCACTTCAGGGACTGCCCTGTGAGATTGGGACAGCGGCAAAACTGCCTGCTTCCCAGAATGAAACAGTTCCCAACCGTACCTAACGGGGAGTCAGTACCAAGTCGAAGAATGTCCCACCTCCACCTCACATCTGACATTGACACTGGAGTGCAGTGGTTCCCAGGCTCGAGCTAGCACCAAAATCAAAAGGGTGAGGTGCATTCGGCTGCTCGGAGTGCCAGACCCGCTCCAGAACCCACAGTTTTATCTGATGTTCACTCCAGAGGTCAACTTAGAGAACCACAGGCCTTGCTCATCCTAAATAGATGACAGACCGTAACTCCAGCGCGTTTCTAGAATCCTCTTCAGCTGGAATCCCCTGTTACCTTCAGAACAGGCCAGTGAATGGTGAGGGCTAAGGGAAAGATGTGCTTTCCGCCCACACGTTTTTGAGACAGGGTCTCAGGTAGCCTCGAGTGCCTTAAATTAGATATGTAGATATGTAGAAGGCCAAGATGACCTGGAACTGCTGAGCTCCCCTGCCTCTACCTGCTGAGTGCTGAGCTTACAGGCACACACCATTGCTACCACTTTATGCAGTACTAAAATTCAGGGGCAGGACTTCCCGTGCACTAGGCAAGCACACTACCAATTGAGCTACACAGAACACCAGCCAACTGGTCTCTGGCTGCCACCTGGAGGGCCAATTTCCTGCTGCGTGAGCCTGGTGTCTCAAAGGACAGACACTTTTCAGCATGGAAAGGCCCAGAGGCAGGGAGTCCCCTGCAGCCGCCACGGTTTTAATGCATCTATAATTCACTGCACATGAGGTACACAGCACATAGCGCGCTATTTCACCAACCCTCTTACCTATTGTTTTACAAGGTATTCATTATTTTAATTGCTTTATGATAGGCAAGGAAAAACACAAACTAACAGAAGATAATGCCCTTGTTATTATTTGCTTACACTAGATGTTGTGAGCTTAATTACCACATGTGGGAGGCAGGACTGGGGGAGGGGCCACAGAATCAGAGAGCTACTGCAAGCCCTGTGCCAGCCTGCCAGGTTAGCCGGGGGATTCTGTGCTTAGAAGACAAAGTCCCACACCCCTCTACTAATGTTATATAATTCCATATACCAGAGGGAAAGGGGTGGAACCTGGAGGGTTGAGTGGCCTTGCTGGGGACATGCAGGAGATGAGAGGTATTAGGGTAAGTCGGGTTTATTAGAGCAGTGATGGTCCCCATTTATGAAATCAGTACTGGGCTTCAACAATTAGGATGTAAAATTTTTCTGCGCATTCATCTTTCTTAAGCTCTATAGAAATCTAGCAGATATGTGGCATTTTATAGACCATTTTACAGAGTCAGTTAGCCAACAGCAGGTGCCACCTGGGACAGCAGAGAGCCTGAGGGCTCAGGCTATGACCAGAGAGCCCACAAGGATGCGGGTGCCCGTGACTCCCTTCGCTCATGTTAACTCTGGGCATCTGCCTCCTCTGTGCAGAGTGGGGAGAAGCACCCCATCTCTGAAAAGGTATGAGGGGCACAACGGTTCGAGCAGGATTCAGTGAAACCCCAATTGTCACAGCTTCCCAGGACCACCGGGCCCTGGTAGGGCCACTGGTCTAGAGTAAGCCTCCATGAAGTGACAACAGAACAGAAAACTTGCAGGGCCCAGCAAGACTGCGGGACCCTACGCAGTACAGCTAGGGAGGAGTTCCCACACTAGGCAGGCTAAACCAAGTGCTGGCTTAGATGCATCCTGGCTCTCAGCTGCATAAGACCAACCTCTCCTTTCCAAGGAGAGACAGGGTCACAGCGAGGCAGTTCCTGGGTCCTGAGACTTTGTTCTTCCTCTTATCTTTCCTGGCAGACTGCCTCAGAAGGGAGACACGCTTTGTCTTGAATGGCAAAGCGCCCAACCAGATCCCACAAACTCGCCACCTCCCTGAAGAGGACTCCACCACTGCCAAGAGAGGGTGACCTTGTTTTGAACTTCCCTCTTGCCAAGAGAGATGCTTGCTGCACACTTTGGACTACACGGCCCCAGCCTGAAGAGGACCAACCACCAGACATGGAAACAGATGGAAAGATGCTTAGAAGAGGAGACAGAAGCATACAGAAGAGGTAGAGAAACTCGTGGGAGTTGGCAGTAGTGCTGGCCGGGCTCCTGCCCTGAGTACTGACTCTGTGCTATAGCTCTCCCATCCCCCGTCACCAGTGTCCACCTTGGGAGGAGTCCCAGTAAAGACTCAGTCACTCAGCTTTCTTTCAGAGGCCCCTGAGTCCTATCTGCCCCAGGCCCTACCCAACGACTCATCTTAGCCAGGCACAGTTGCATGCTGGGCTTGCAGCTAACCTGGGTGCTGCAGTCTGAGGTTAGAGAAAGTCTCTAAGCCAGACTGTAGGCATGGGAAGCTGAGAGAAACCTGATAGCGGAATGGTCTCAGTCCCCTCTGGCGCACACCCTACTGGGCAATGGCTCTTTCTACCTCCTTCTTCTACCCCATTCTTTTTTTTTTTTAATTGAAAAAGGAAGAAAAAAGATTTTATGATAAAATTGAAGATTTACATGGAAAATATTTCTGACAAAACTGAAAAAAATATAAAGAAAAACATGTTAAAATTGACAATTCTGATGGAAAATTAAAGAGAAATTTATGGTAGACATAAATTTATGGTAGACATAAAGAACATTGGTAAATTAATTGAAAAAGGAAGTAGAAACATTTTATGATAGAATTGAAGATTTCCGTGGAAAATATTTCCGATGAAATTGTAGAAAAATATAGAATATCATGTTAAAATTGAAGACTATCATGGAAAATTATACAGATAAAATGGTAGGCATAAAAATATTTCTATGTTGATTCAAAGTGGAATTATAAACATTTTCTGATAAAAATTGAAGATTTACATGGAAAATATCTCTGATAAAAATGAAGAAATGTGTAGAAAAACACGTTAAAATAAACTATTTCATGAAAAAATATGGAACGCTTCATGAATTTGTGTGTCATCTTTGCATAGGGGCCACGCTAATCTTCTCTGTATCATTCCAATTTTAGTGTATGTCCTGCCAAAGAGAGCACCACCCCATTCTTTTTAATGTTCCTCTCACAATGACTTCCCACCAACATGGACACAGATGGACCCACATCTATTACATTCCCTGTGGCCAATGGCCTGATTGGACCCCAGTCACTGGTGGCCAGCATACAGAACATGTGTTGGGGGATTTGAGCCTGCCGTCCAAACAGCAATATAACTTAAGAAGGAACCTCAGAATGTTAATGTTAAGCAGAATAAGCCAGACTCAGAAAGATAAATACCACATTTTCTCTAATGTATGGAATCTAGATCTGAATACACATACTTAAATATGACATGGACATAGAGCAATTTGAGGGGAAGAGGGGGAACGGGGGAAGGGCAAGCCAAGTGTATATACAAATACATGCATGGAAACATCATGGTGAAACCTATTACTTTGTGTGTTAATTTTTTAAAGAAATGCTAAAGGGGAAATGAGTTGGTAATGTCTTAGGATACAGCTGCTTTCCCTTGCTATAGAGAGGAGAGACAGAGGGCTACGAAAAAATTCCCATGGCCCCTCACCAGGTGAGCCGAACAATGCTCCAGTTGAGGCGCAGCCCTCTAACTGGCTCATTAGCTCTTGTGTCTTCACAGCAAGAGGATTGCTTCAGATATAGTCACTGCCAAGATGCCCCCCATGCTACCCAAGGCTGAAGCCTTGTCTTAGAGTATGGGGCCTGTGGAAGAAACCGCACCTTTCCTGGAGGGGTTTGGTTTCCTGGAAGTGAGGACCACCCTGGCCTGACATATGAGAGGAAAGTCTAGATTCAATCCTAGGTCTCCCTCTCCCCAGCTTCCAACCCTCAGATCTGAGGAGTCTCTCTCTCTCTCTCTCTCTCTCTCTCTCTCTCTCTCTCTCTCTCTCTCTCTCTCCCTCTCTCCCTCCCTCCCTCCCTCCCCCTCCTTCCCTCTCCCTCTCCCTCTCCCTCTCCCTCTCCCTCTCCCTCTCCCTCTCCCTCTCCCTCTCCCTCTCCCTCTCCCTCTCCCTCTCCCTCTCCCTCTCCCTCTGTCAGACTTCCTGAATTGGACACAGTGCATCAGAGACCTCAGGTCTATGAATCAGGAGAAAGACCTCTGATAAACCAGACACTGGAGTCCAAGGTCAGTTCTTCTGGGTAGCTTTAGGCAAATCATTTCATGTCCCCCAAATCTTCTGTCCTTTTCTGTAAATCCTGAATCCCACCTTCTCTGTCCAGTGATCCTTGAGGTGCCTCTGGTCATATAGAGAAGAGCACTTCCCCAAACACAGTTGTTTTGTAAAGAGAAGGGTAGGTAAGGCACACCTGCCTTCAGATACAGGCTTGCTCTCAGCTCTCAGGGACAAGATGCACCTCAAAGCCAGCAGCCTCACAAAACACAAAGCTGAAATGTAGCACTCTACCTTGCTGCAAGATAAAGCAGGGCCCTTTCTCTTCTTACCACCAGGATGTTGCAGTGAGTACAGTCAGAGGCCTTGTGCTAGCAGAACTTCCTGGTAGGGTATGAGCAGCCATCACACCCCTCCTGTCCTTGCCTGGTCAGGCTCCCTCTGCCTCCCAAACAGGACTTGCACACAGACACATGTTGACACAGCCAAAAGCCAAGGTCACCATAGGTACCACACCCCAGCAGATACACAAAGATGGGGAACCAGCCAGTCCAAGTGACTGAAAAAGACTATGCCAGGAGCTGCACAACTGCAATGGGTTAATTATACCTCAGACTTTGGTTACACTCTCCCCATCCCCTGCCTGATATAGTGACATTTCTTTTTTGACAATTCCAGAATTTTGGGTTCTGTTAAAAAGCACAGAAATAGTCAAAGAAAGTCCATTCATTCTAATCCCGGGTGTAGGATGCGGGGCTGCTTTGGACTGTCTGCAGCAGCTGACTGATTTGCCTCATGCTCTAACAGACATGTAGTTTTGCCAGCTGCAGATAATTTCTGTGATTGTGTGATTTTTGGAATTCTGGGAACTTTTCAGAGATGCTAGGGTCCCTACCAAGCAGGGTGAGTGTGGTTGTTGGTAATTTAGGGAGGCTGAATTTGGTTTGTTAGCAGCCATAGTCAAAGAAACAAAAGGAAAGAAATTAGATTCAGGGATTCAGGGATCTCTCTCTCTCTCTCTCTCTCTCTCTCTCTCTCTCTCTCTCTCTCTCTCCCCCATACTTTTTTCTCTCCTGTCTACTAGTGTTGGGTGTGAAACTGCTTAGGGGTATAAAGAGTGGGAAAAAGACCCCACACAGTAGCAAAGACCAGCTACAGCCTCAAAAGTGGTTTAGGGAGTAGCCATCTGGAAAGGAAAATACAGTTTTAAAAAGCTAATCAGATCACTTTGTCCCTGTGCTCAACACCCTTCTGAAGGTTCCCCTTTCTTCTCTGAAGACAAGGCAGTTCTCACACTGTCCCACCCACTGCTCTATGTCATCAGAGGGTCTGAAACCCTCTCCTCTCACTGCAGCTGCATCGGATTCCCTGTGCTGACAGAACTGTCCAGGGCTACACCTATATAGAGGCCAGTAGCACTGGTAGCTCCCTCGGCCCCAGTACCCACACAGTGGGTGTTGGCTGAGATGCTCATCTGACCCCTGACCCTTTCCTAACCCCCCTATTGGACACACCATCCCTGCCTAGGCAAAATTTGCATGTCCGCCTGGAAGCCTGTGTACATTCACACTGCAGTGAAGCCCCACAGGGGAGACCAATGTCAGTTCTAAACTTAGACACTGCGGGCTCCAGTAAGGACAGGTCCATTTTAATGGGGTTGGGGAAGAAAGAGGAGGGCTGGGGAGGAGGATGGGGGGGGGCTATGGAGGGGACCAAAGGAGGGGAAGAAGAGGGAGGGAGACACAGGGGAAAGAGACGGGAGGGAGGGAGGAGAGAAGAGGTGAGGAGAAGGAAGGAAGAGAAAGAAGAGAGGGAAGGGGAACAGAGAAGGGAAAGAGGGAGGAAAGAGAATGGGGAGGAGAAGGAAGGGGGAGGGGCAGACCAGGGGAAGAAAAGAAAGGGAGAACCTAAGAGGAAGAGAGGAGGAGGCGGGGCGGGGAAGAGAGCGGCAGTAAATGAAAGTCAGTTCTTGGCAGGCACAGGATCTGGCTAATATTAGTAAAAAGCACAGTAATGATAATGACACTGGCTGCCATTATGAGCATGATCGCAGCAGTCCTATGAGGTAGGTGCTAATGTCCTCATTTACTAGATACAGGTCTAAGCAGCTGGCCCAAGAAGGCACTGTCAGAATTTAAACCCCACTGTCTGACAGCAAAAGGAGGGGGGAGCACACAAATCTGTCCTGCCGTCTCAGGGACAGGTGGCCATAGGACGGAATGAATATGGGGGCGACTGACTCTGCTAGGGTCTGAGAACCGTCTGTCATCAGTCCAAGTGTGTGCACTGCGTGCAGCCACTTCTGGCACTGCGTGTACCTCAGGGGACCTTCCTCAAGGTCCTTCTACCTCGGGAGGTTGGTTAAATCAAGGTCAGAGGAACTCCATCCATTGTCCTCCAAGAACCACTCCGGAACCATAAATCCTACGTCAAGGAGTTGAATGTCAAACCAGAAATGAACATGGGTGGCTGACAGGCTGGGCAGCCTTCCTGCTGAGAGTTGAGATTCACCGAGCAGGAGAAGGTCTGACTTTATCCCTTGTCCTTCACATCCTCAGAGGCTCAGCGTCTCTCTTATCCGGGCCTCGGTGTGTTAGACCTTTCTTTCCCTGGCTGGGTCCGGTATGCCCTAACACTGTGATCCAAAAGAAAATCACTTCTCCGTTTCCCTCTGGACCATCCAAGGGGATAGATGCATCTCCCATCCCGGAAAACGTATGCTGGAGCCTAGGGCCTTAGGACCAAGGGATAGACCAGACAATCAGCTCCAGAGAGCCTTTGTAGAAGGCAGGAACAAGAAACTTTCATCTCCTGGGCCCCATGGCCCCACTGTGTTTTCACAGTTTCCAGGTTTACATAATAAGCTGTTTTCCCTGAGCCTGCACATACAGGCTCCCCTCTGAGTTTTATTGTTCCATCTGCTTAAACCCCTCCCAGCCATACCCCAACGCCTTCCTCCGCCCCCCTCCCCATCTCTCAAGCCGAGCCAGGAACCTGCACACAGATGCCCTCAGCTGGACATACAGCACAAGGAGCTTCTGTCCTGCCAGACAGATGGTGACAGTGCTGAAACTGGACCTGTCCTTGGGAAGTCCATATCCCAGTGTCACCCTGAGTGGTTTCTCTGAACAGATACCTCACCTGGGATTCAAGAACTAATGAGTTAAACCCATAGTTCTGTGTCCTAGAAGGCCCAGACCTATGGTGGATCACAGAGGACCATGCTGGGAGGACAGGGGAGGGAGGCCCAGGCTCCGTGGCACTTTGAGCTCTTGCCCCACCCCCATCAAGGCTCTGTGCCATTTACACATAAGTGGATGTGATTTTCAAGGGAAGGGGGAGTCTGTAATTTCCATATAGCCATTTCAGCTTTATTTCACAAGAATGACCATGACATTCTGCAGCCTATTTTGGCTGAAAACCCTGAAATATCATGACTCAAATTATCCCCCCAACAAGGAGAGGAGATACTTCCATGCCTCCATACAAGCTGTCATCCTGGTCCTGTTCCCCTAGGGTTCCCCAAGACCTACAGTTAGAAGAACCGTCCTCCTCCTTTCCTGCCCACCCCACTGCCAGAAACTGGAGAGGAAAACCCACCACAGCCTCTCACACATCCTGGGCGGGACGGCTGCAGAACATGGGCATGTCCCCAGGTACCAGTAATCCTGCATATTAGGGCATTAGGCAGATTACCAAAAGCAGCTCAAGCAAGCAAAGCATAATGTGGGTGCCGCCAGCGCCAGCCAGGGTGTTCCTGGCCAGAGTTCTATGAATGGATGGCTGAGAGGAGGCAAGCATGGGAGACTCCGGGAGAGAAGTAGGACAGAGGAGCCCTCAGGTCCCAGCCAGAGTTGGTGAGGGAGGGCAGCAGAATTCATTTCCGCCCTTGGGAAGCCCACCTATGCATCCTCTCCCCGGTTGCTAAGAACATTCCTCATTATAGCCAAAAAGAAACCCATTCCCAGTGATCCTTGGGACATCTAATGAGGCCATCCCAAATGACCAGCTGGTGTTCTTGCAAACTATTGGGGCTACAGATCCAGGGATGGGCACCTTGTCTACAGATTTGGAACACAGAAGCTTAAAAATAAGCTCAGACAAAGCCTACTGTTCTGGAGTTAGAATGCCACCAGGGTATGCCAGTTCTCCCTGCCACGGCTCACATGCTTAAGTCATTTTCAGCCATTGCTGTCCAGGTATACCAGACATTCTTTCTTCAAAGCACCTGTTTGAACAATTGTACTTCAGAAGTCTTTGTGGTATTAAAAAAAAAAAAAAAAGTAGAGAAAGGCCAGGTGACCTTTAACAAAAGCTCTGGGCCTCACAGTCTCATGTCTCGGAATCGAAGGAGCTGTGTAAACTCTCCCCAAGGGTCTTGTCTGGTGCTGAACTACCTTGACCTTGTAGCTTGGATTGCGGGTCCCTCACTGTGCTTGGTGCTGGCTCAGCTCTGCCACCGCATGCCGTTTCCCTCACTGGGGTCATGAAGAGCTGGGGCAGGAATCCATCCAGTTCTTCTCAGATGCTCAATAAGCTACAGCTAGCACCACAGAGCACAGGGACAGCTGGCCCTCCGGAAATCCTTGCTCCCCTCTATCTCAGTCATAGGTCAAGCTCTCTACTTGGTTATTTTACATAAGCATGAGAGACCATTCTCATGAATAGGCCAACTGACCATTAAATCTGATCTAACCTAAGTACAGAGGTCAGGTTTTCCTTTCTATCCCACGATGCCCATATAGACACAATGTACCAAGAATCAGGTGTTCTCTCCAAGAACTGGCTGGTTGCTAATACCACTGATTGTCTTTCACTTGACAGCTTCTAAAAATCAACATAGTATGGAACCTAAATTGGATTGTAGTCAGACATGCATGAAAAGGGATTTGGAGAAATGTCCTAAGAGAGGGACTGCCAAGCTGACCCATGAAGCATTAGACATGTTCTCAAACGTCAGCCTTTGCTACTTTCAATTAATAAGTCATCCCTCAAGCTTTGATGGTGGCTACAGGTATCTTTGCAGAAATATGATGACTAACTCCTTTAATAATACTAGTGGAAGCCTAGAGTTCGCTGTTGGGACCTTGAGGATTTGGAATGGTTTAACAAATGTATCTTCAACGACTCCTGTGTCAGGGTATCCTTGGGCAAGTCTAAGGCAGCTAGCTGATCTGCAAGGAGGCAGACACAAAACTGTCAATCTGTAGGACAACCCCATGGGCACCACCCAGACAGAATGGCTCTAAACTAGCTAGAAAACAGAACCATCTGAAAGCCTCAGTTGGAAGACCAGCTCCAATATCTAATCCCAGCCGGTCTGGGGCAAAGCCAGAGGTTCAGCTGGCTTAATAATGGAGACAATTGTCCAAATGCTTTGTGTTATCTCTGTGAATGCTGCTACTGATTACCAACCCCACAATGAAACACTACTCTTCCCATATTAAAGAAGAGTAGCTGAGGTGCTAAGCAGGCCTTATGTAGCCCAGTGGCCTTACAAAGCTGCTTGAAACTCATTTCCCACAAATCCCTTTTCCTTATAATTTGCATTTTATGGGCATTTTTTTTTTGTCTCAAGGATACCATGTAACCCTACAAAACTTGTTTTCTTTTCTGAAAAAAAGATTAAAATGACTCTCAGAGTCACCATGCTGTACAGAGAGTGCTACCAGGGAGCTTGGAACATTCGTGGCCTTTAGGAATGAGGAGCTGAACACCATAGGAGATGCAGATTTGAAAAATAAGGTACTCAGAAGAAACTGATACAGAGTCCCCATGGATGGAAAATGGCTGAAAGAGGTATGAGACAGCCAGGCCGTATCAGAATCATTAAAGGCTTGATCCCTGGCTCCACCTCACTGAACCGTGTGCAACCTTGATCAAGCCATCTTAAGTTATTCTAGTCTTCGTTTCCTTGATGGCAAACCAGGCCCAATATTTCCTCAGGTGGTCCCTGTGAGGGTCACCATAATGACAATAAGAGTAAGAGGATGAGAAGTCTGTGGATAATAACTGGTACTCTCTCTCAGTGCCAGACAATGCACTTGTATGAGCTTGGCCATGCTCTGCCCACCAAGAGGTTAGAATCTATTATATACCAAGTAGCAAATCTCAGTCAAATTCTTCAAAGCAGAAGCAAGATCTTGTTGAGATAAACAAGAGTATGTGACCCACTGACATCCACAGGAAATCTCAATGCCACGTGCTTAGGAAAGAAATCAGGGATCTTCATGCCCATGTTATATTCATTTTTTTAATTCAAGTTATGAGGGGAGAAAAGACAAATTGTGAAGACACGGGTGTGAATGTGGGTGGGCACTGGTATTTATCAACTTGACAAGCTCTAGAAACACTAGGGAACAAACCTTTGTACTCGTGATTGAGGAATTATCTAGATTAGGCTAACTGAGGTGGGAAGACCTACCCCCAGGGTGAGCAACAGCATTCCCTGGGCTAGAGCCCTACCTCGTGCAAACAGAAGGAAGTGTGAGCTGACGGTCAGAATCTAGAGTTCTCTCGGCTTCCTGGCTGCATAGGTAATGTGACTGCCTGGTTCATATACCTGCTGCTGTGTCAGACCTGTCTGGTGGGTTGTGCCTCAGAACTTTGTGCCAGAACAAACTCTCTTTCCTTAAGTTGATTTTGGCAGGTATCCTGTCACAGAGACAAGGAAACTAAATAATAGAGGGACCAGCTGGAGGTCCTGAGGAAATAGGGGGTCTTACAGGCATTGAATGAGTCTGTTCAGTGTCAGAAAGGCTACAGCTTCCTCACATCTAACATTCTCTTAGCTCTTAGACAGTTGGTCAGCCAGGTTCCAGAGAGAAGTCACAGAGAGGGGCAGGGAGATGGTCAAGGGTAAGAAAGGCAGAGAAGAAAGTGTGGCCAGGGAGAGCACTAAGAAGAAGGTCATCAGGTGCTCAGGGGACCTCACACTACACATCAGAAGGCTCTTGGGTGTGGTTGTTCTATAAGAACAACATGGAACATGGAACCACACTGTTCAGGATGCTGTCTAGAATGGAGAGGCCAACATAACTAAATAACTAAATGTAGAGAGCCAGTGAAAGATAGCTGATGCTCTCTCCAGGGAAGAGCTGTCCTTTTCTCTGATACTGCGGCCATCACTTCTTGGTTGGGTATTAACTTGCCCTTTGAAGGAAATGACAATGATGGTGGAGCTGGCATTTGACAGTTTCTTTGTTAGGCCTTTGCTTGTCAAAATAAGAAGCTGGCAGCCTTGTGAAATTCTCTCTGTGTTTTAAAGTTTAATCGACTCTCCCAGGAAAAGTCTAGACATCACTTACATAGTCCCTCATTCCACAGATGGGGAAAGGAAGGCACCCAGATGTCACACCCACATTCGTGGAGCCCAGGTTGTGTCTGTCACCTGACATGACCAGAAAAGTCTGAATCTCGTAAACACACTCTTGGGCCTCAGAGCTTGAACTTTTGGTGAACCTTGCCCACAGGATAGAGGGAAGAGACCACATGGTCCCCAGAGCTTAGTGACACTCTACAGGGTCCTCAGTTTCCAGCATTGTGTGCCCTTGTGTAACTACTACATGAAATATGCAGAGCTAAGACTGCTTCTCTGTAAACACTGCAGTTGTCCCTGTGGTCCCATGCCATCATTTGAGAGGCACCAGGGGCAAAGTATTTATCAGCTCACAGTCAAGTATGGCGAATGGCAAGGAGGGACTCCTTTACATAAGGGAAGAATACAGAGAAGGGAAAGAGTAACTCATAAACTATCAAAGTCAATGCCCAGTGTCCAAAGTGGCACAGAGACTTCCACCTCTTTGTTACTTGCTCTTATCCTTGCAAGTTCCTGATAATATCTTCCTCACACAGTTCTCCAGAAATCACCACGATGCAAAATCTCCATGAGGGTTAGTTAGGGTCTTTCCCTAATCTGTACAAGCTATATCCTTTGGGTCCTGAGCCGGGTCCCTGGAACACAGCAGGCTCCTTGCAGTGTGCTAAGAGAAGGACTGAGTAGAAGACCTTCCTTTGTTCTTGTCTTCAGTCTTTACTCATATTGTTGGGAATCTCAAAAATCTCACCAAAGATTTTTTTTTCTTGTCCAAAGCTCAGAAGCAGAAGTACTTGAGGCCCAGTCTGTCCATCCTCTAGACCCCGCCTGGCTGTGCCCTCCCAAGCTCTATGCTGACCTGCTCTGTCTCAAATGACCTGACTGAACCTAGTCCAGCTGACTTCCACACCTTTGTGTATGTCATCCCTATCCTGGGATACCCTCTCTCCATTTACCCCATCTTCATCTTCCCTGATCAAATCCCAGGGACCCAATGAAGTCCTCCACCTAGCTCCATTTCTCTACAGTTCCCTCTCTTCTCCCATCTTTCCTCCGGTGCCCCGGCCTTCTCTGGTATTTCAGGACTAAACAGGGCTAGAAGATCTTGTTTTCTTTTTATATCTTCATGTTGTAATGTTTCAATTCTGGAAGCTCTTCGAGAGAGTGTGTCTATGCACACACAAATGTGCACACGCATGGGCACATGCAGACAAGTATGCTGCACCATGCACATGGCTGTGAGGATTCCTCAACATGAAGAGGGACACAGTGTCTTCCTCTAATCACTTCCTATCATGTATTTTTAAGGCAGGGTGTCACACTGAAGTGTATATCACATTTTCTAGTGGGACTGGCTGGCCAAGGAGGCTTCCTGGATATACCTCTCTCTACTCACTAGCACTGGGGTTACAAGCACATACACCCATGCCATGTTTTGGACATATATGCTAGGGATTAAAATGCAGGACTTTGTACAACAATCATACCTACCCAAGGAGCTATCGCCCTAGCTCTTTGTCATTCTTTGTCATACATATACATATAATGTACATGTACATGTATATGTACATATACATATACGCCCAAAGTATATGGTATGTAGCAAAATGATGAAGAGCTATCCATTGATGAACTTAGAACTCCCACTCAGTAGACACTGGAGAGGCAAGCCCAGCCCCCAGCAGTGAACACCTAGCTAATTCAGGCCAGCCTCCAGAACTCCCAGCACAACCTAAGGCTGTTTCCTTAACTTTCACTCCTTTGCAACCGTATTGTTCAACACAAACCCTGCCTCAGGCACGATCAGGCGATCAGGTGACATAAAGCCTCAGAGAGGCACATGCTTCACCAGGCACGTCCATCACGAGAAGATGAATGCCCTTGTTTACAAAAGGAGTCATCCCATCTCGGGAAAATTCCCACTGTGATTTGGGACCTAGTCAAAAAATGTGCCCATAGAACTCACCAGCAGAGCATTTGCTCATCTTTCCCATTTGCTGATCTTGGATGGGGTCTGGATATATATAGGTCAGAAAGCTGTTATAGTTGACCATCAGACTTCCTTTCATTTCCATTTGGGAAACTAAAGCCTAGTAGGACAAAGAGGCATGATGAGACAGAAAGATGGCCCTATCAGTGATCAGGCATATGGAAGGCAGGCAGCTACTGCTTTAAGCCAACCAAACTTATCCCAGGCAGGCTCCAGTTGGGGTCAGAAAGTTCAGCTACCCAAGAGCCCTGGGTCCTCACTCTAACTGAATCTAGATTCCTAGCACAGCAGCCAAATAGGAGATTCTGGTATTATTATGAAATTTAACAATTACTTAAAGTTAGGTGAGAGGCAACTTGCCCTTCATTTCTATGGGGATCTGAAAACCTCTGTTCCTTCAAGGAGATTAAGAATAGCCTTCAGAACTTAAGCTGTCTCCCTGTCAGCCCCAGGCCCACTGAGCTCCTCTGTAGAGCCTGAGACCCCCTCCGAGCCTGCACACTGGAAGAAGCTAGGCGGCCGTGAGAGTGTCCTTTCTCTAGGAAGGCTTTTCCAAAATTATATCAGGTTTCCTTCTAACCCAGCTTGCCTAACATGGTTGAGGAATGTCTTAGAAACTGGTGTGATTCAGTCTGGCTTTGGATGAAGTTTTCCACCCAGACAGAACTCGCTGAGCGTCTGGAGGCATCAGTTTGCAACACTGGGAGCACTTAAAACCCTTTCCTTGTCTCCAGACCTTGGTCAGGAAGACAGGCTTGCCAAGTAGCGGGTCCAACCCTTGCATGAAGTCAGATAGAGAAAATGGTAAGTCAGAAGGTCTTATCCCACACACTTGCATATGGAGACTTTCTCCCACCAGCCTCCCTGCTTCTCTTTGATTTTGAGAACCTGTGGATCTCATTGTATGCAGTACGCCCATTCTAAATAGCTAAGGAGCTACTGTTGAAAGCAGTTTTGTACCTGAGCTCTAAAATGGAAGACAGTGAAGAGCCCTGTAGATTTCTGTCCCTGTGAAAACTGTCTTCCTGCTCAGATACAGTGCCTTCTACAAACACAAGTTGTACCCCAGAGAAACCTCTCCATAACTGTTGGAAATACAGTCTCCAAACCATCTGTAACTTGTCTAGTCAATTGTGTGTTCTTCTTAAACTGTTGTCTGTTTATCCAGGTTTCCACTTGAGGACCCACTAACTCCCACAAAGAAAAGGCGCATGGTTTGTTGTGACATAGAATGGTTGTGAGTGCTCGGATGAAGAGGGCAAGATGGGGAAAGTTTCAAACTTCACAAGTCTCTTGCAACCATCTAACAACTGCAGAGACAAGCCCGACAGGACAAGAGACTGCTGTCCAAACACTGCCGGGCATCACCTGGGCAAGCATCCCACCAGACTCGTGTTTCTATAGCAACTGCTAGTCCTGTCCCTAAGATTGACAGATAGGAAGATGTCTTTTCTAGGAGCAACTCCTGAAGTCAGATCATTGCTTTACTTCTAAATTTCAGCTTACCCTCTCCCTTTCTTTCTCTCTCTGTCTAGGCAGAGATTATGGCAACTGATATTTCTTACTCTTATAGCATCAGACATGAGAAATCAGCCAAGAAGAAGGGGTCTGTATGGAAGCTTCTGAGAATGTCATTAATACAACTCTCCTTTGGCCACTACCTGGGATTGGTTCTTGGACCCTGTGCCCTCAGGATACCCAAATCCTCAAATGCTCCTGTTCTGTTATAGTTTGTCTCCTCAGGGTTTGTCTATTGGAAGGCTGGTCCCCAGTGTGATAGCATTTACAAAAGGAAGGAGGGAGGAAGTAGTCAGGTTACTCTTGGTCTCAAGGAAATAAAACTGGTTTCCTTTAGAGTGACATGAAACAGAAGAGCAAGCCAGGCCCTTGAACCCCTCCACCCTCCTGTCTCACCATGCAACCTCTGGCTCTTCCACGTGCTGCCATCATGATACCATCCTCCATGTTAGGGGGTCTACCAAGGGGACCTACCAGGAGCCAAGCAGATGCTTTTGAATCTCTATGAGCCATATGCAGTGGTATAAATAGGACACCCCCCCACACACACACACCCTAGACTCATGTGTTTGAATGCTTGGCCCATAGAGAGTGGCACTATTAGGAGGTGTGACCTTGTTGGAGGAAGTCTGTCACTGTGGGGGTGGGCTTTGAGGTCTCCTGTGCTCAAGTTACGCCCAGTGTTGCTTACAGTCTCCTGCTGCGTGTGGATCAAGAGGTAGAACTCTCAGCAACTTCTCCAGTACCATGTCTGATTGCATACGGCCAAGGATTTTGCCATGATAATAATGGACTAAACCTCAGAAGCTACAAACTAGCCCCAATTAAACGTTTTCCTTTATAAGAGTTGCCAAGACCATGGTGTCTCTTCACAGCAATAGAAACACTAAGATACCATCTATATAAAACTCCTAGGTCTAGAACAGGAAATGAATGAACCCTTCCATAGGATGGCACAGTACTTGCGTTTAACCCACACAATCTTCCTGAAGACTTTGATTCTTCTCTTGGCTGTTTTCCATATCTAGTACAATGCAAATGCTACATCAAGAGAATAACTACAAGAAAATTTATCTCCAATACACACCCATTTTCTTTTAAATATTTTCAGTCTGTTGTTGGTTGAACCCATGGATACACAAAAGCCAACTGCACTGTATTTTTTGACCCAGCTGATAACGACTTCGATTTTCTCATAATTATTAACTATTTTTTACTTTAAAAACATTCCTTTCTGTGGACCTGCTTTACTTCACTGTTTTTACAAGGCTTTAATAAATTAACTGGACAAACTGCTCTTTATCCACGATCCACTGCCAGGATTTATGAAGTTTCTCCTGGCATAGGATGGAAGGCTCAGACTACAGATAACCCTGTGTGCTGGCCCTGTACAGCAAGGGTAGGAATGAGGAAACCTTGGTGAAAGTCATTGATCCTAGAACACAGTCAGGGGCTAGGATATCAGCCAGAAGGGGAAACTGAGAGGTAAGAGGTAAATACAAAAAGTCATGGGCTAGGACCCCAGAGGACTTGCAGAAGTGACACGGTACTTTTGGCTCCTGCTAAGGGCTATGCCTATAAACAAGTTCATGGTAGGAGGATGAGGTTTATGGTTGGCACCTGCCCAGAGAGGCTGTGAAATGAAACAAGCATGCCCCTGGGATGGTGAGGGGGGAGGGGCATGCGAGCACTCAAGTGGACACTTCCTGCCACCTTGGATTAAAGCGTTGAGGACATGAAGCACTCAAGTATCTGTGTCACATTTCCAAACCAGGTAGAGACCCCCAGGACCACTGCTGCAGCCCCAACCAGGCTCATTGCTTCCCTAGTTCGACCCGGCACCCGTTGTGACAAGCTGTCACTAGTCATTAAGCACCTGTTGAATTAATTATGATACTCCTCCCCTTGCCAAGTTGTACACATCCTTCAAGGCACAGTTTAAAGACTGCCTCTACTAGAAAGACTTCCAAGATATCTGGATCATAGTCAATGTCTCCCAGGGGTGTTTGCTCAAAATCCCCCCAACCCCTACCCACCCTGTCCCTCTGTGTAACCTGGTCTCCTGTCGTTAACTCATTTACATTAGAGTCGTATGGCCAAATCCATCAATCACCAGGGAAGAATGTCATGATCATGCCCTGGAGAGTGTCAACACACAGGAACTATGCCTTCATAGTAGGTGTGCAACAACGAGTCACTGTTTATCATTAAGTGGGAGTTCAAGGGTGCAGAGCCAGAGACCAGGAAACAAGGACTTCAGGATGTCAGGGATGTATAGACCAACAGATGAGAGTCAGAAGCATCAGGACACTACTGCACTAAGAACAAACTTCCTTTGTTCATGCTACCTTGACAAAGGAGAAATATTTCTCATCCAAACCCTTTGGCTTAATTACATTCAGCAGAATGTGGATAGATGGTGCTTCAGTTTAACAGACAGTCTTTGTATGCATGCAGTACAGTGGACCTCGCTCACAGGTGAGATGTTATGTCTACACTGAATGTACTTTGATCCAGGGTACTTCTGTCAGCTCTACTTTAATACAGAGTTATAAATCAAGACAAAATTGTACATATATGATTTTTTACTCTAATACCCCTTAATTAAATTGCCAAAATTAAAGTACAATATTGTATTTTTAAGAACAAATTTTAGATTTTTGATATCTCTTGGATCACAAGAATAGGGATTGTAGTATAATAAAATTAGCAAAAGATTAACGGTCGACATCTAATTTCTGTTGTTATTTTAAATTACAATTAGTAACGGTTTAAAAACAAGAAGCATCAGGAGCCTGGACATATGCGGTCCATTCCGCCTCCCTCCCTAGGTGACCACTCCGCCTGTACTTGTCCCGGGGTGCAGCCATGCTTTGTGGCGGCACAAAAGAGACTTCACAGCATTTGACCCATCACCTGCACTACACTCCTTAGTGATATCCATAATTCCCTGGGTGAAGGTGAGGATCTTTAGGGTCCTACCTTAGTTTCTGTTCCTGTGATAAATACCATGTTCAAAAGCCACACATGGACGAAAAAGTTTAGGTTCTTTTACAGGTTACAGTCTATTATTGAGAGACATCAAAGCAGAAATCTGGAGGCAGGAACAGAAGCAGAAGCCATTGGAGACTGCTCCTTACTGTTTGCTGCTATACTGATGCTTAGCTGCCTTTCTTATATAGCCCAGGCCTACCAGCCTAGGAATGGTACTACCCTCAATGGGCTGAACCCTCCTATACCAGCTACCAATCAAGAAAATACCCCACAGGCATGCAAACAGGCTAATCTGATGGAGGCAGTTCTTCAGTTGAGACTTCTTCCTCCTAGGTATGTCAAGTTGACAATGAAGATTGGCCATCACACTCAGCGTGGCCCTCAGACATGCTCTGGAGTGACTGACATTCACGGAACATCTGACCATGTCATAAAAAAAATAAAAAATAAAAAAATAAAAAAAAAACCACTTCTGGTCTCTCTTCCTTGAGCATCAGCTACATTTGAACTTTCTCCCATGCCTCTTTTCCCTGTGGATTACTCCCCTTCTCCATCCAGCCCAGTTATCGACTTTCTCCTAGTTTTTAAGACCTTTATCTATAAGACCTATCTGAACCTCTCCACCGACTCCAGCATCACCAGGAGTCCATGAAGCCTCCCATTTGTATGTTTCCCAACTTCTCCTCCCACTTCCTCAAAGCATTTGCAAACACAAGGTTAATAATGTCTGTGTTAATCAGCGTCCATTACTATAGCAAAACACCTGAGCTAATCAGCTTAAGGGGGAGGAAGTTATTTAAGACCAAGACTTTAGAGATTTCAGTCTGTGGTCTTTTGGACTGTTGCTTTGGGCCCGTGGTAGCATAATACATCATTGTATGAGCATGTGGCAGAGGAGGCGTGGTTACAGCATAGCAGTCAGAAAAAAAAAAAAAGAGCAAGAGGTGCAAAAGTCTTAACTTCCCGTTCAGGAGAACTCTCCAGTATCCCAACTTTTTTCTACTAGGCTTCACCTCTACAGGTCCTTTATGTCCAAATAGCATCATGGGCTGGGGGCCAAGCCTGCCACACCCGAGACATTCAGATCCAAACTATAGCAGTACCTCCGTGCTTCACTAGACAAGGACCAGCACACCCTGATGGTTCCTGCAATGGGCCATATAGCTACTGATTTGCTACTGATCACTACAGGGTCACTACTATAGTGACTGAATTCTGCCACTGTGTGGTGAAAGTGGCCCTTTATGAATACTGTGCCCTCCCCCCCACACACACACACCAGCCTTTGAGCAGGAGTTTCAGAACTGGAAGCTGGCCACTGCTTCCCACCTAGAGTGTAGTTTTAGCCCATTGTTCTTCAAGGACCTACAACTTCCTGAGAGACACTAGCTGCCACCTGACACTAGCTGCCACCTGACTCCAGCCTCCTGGGGAGCAAGTGAACCAGTTCTGCAGACCTGTTTCCAACCTTTGGGGGGAAGGGTCTTCCCCAGCCTATATATTTGGAGAACCCCAATAAACTTTGAGCCTTGAGCAGGAAATCTTGTCTTGGCTTCATGTTTCTCTCACCATCCCATTCCTATCTCCAGCTTTCCTTCCAGGTGACCCGGTAACCCATTCGAATGTAGCCGTAGGAAGCTACAGAATACGGTTGTGTGCAGGAACCGAAGCAGACACCAAGGAGGAACCCTGATTGCTGTTTGCTCTCATAGCTTACTCAGTCTTCTTTCTTACCCAACCCAGAAGCACTTGCCCACACTGGGCTGGCCCCTTTCACATTGATCATCGATCTAGAAAATGTCCCATAGATTTGCCTACAAGACACCTTCATAGAGGTGTTTTCTCAGTTGAGGTCTCTTCTTCCCAGATGACTGTGGCTTGTGCCAAGCTGACAAAATAGAAACCTGCACAAACTCCAACATGTCTGCTTCCCCTCACTAGCACAAGAAACCCTGATCCACCCCTCCTATACATTATCTATAATGGTTTGCAATGTATGCCCTCAAGAGATATGCCTCAATCCTAACCCACAAAACCTACAAAGGTGGCCTCATTCAGAAACAGGGTCTTTTGTGGATGGATGTAAGCAAGTTCAGATACAAACCTACTAGGGAAAAGACACACACACACACACACACACACACACACACACACACAAAGAGACAGTGGCACAAATTCAGGCACATACAGGGATAGTACCATGTGAAGGCACAGACCCAAAGACCGCAAGGTAACAAGGACAGAGGTGGGAATTAAACAGCTTATAAGCTAAGAATCCAGAATGCCCAGGGTTTTGCAACCAGCAGAAACACTGGAAAGACAGGAAGAAGTATCTCTACAGATGACCCAGAGGCAGTGGCCTCATCTACACCTTGTTTCCAAACTTCTGGTTTGCAGCACTGGCAGGTAAAAAGTTTCTGTGATTTGAAGCCGTCACTCTGTAGCATATCACTGCTGTAACCCTAGGCAACAGAACTCTCCTTTGAAGCTGCGCTGCACACCAGTGACTTTTCCTCTTTGAGAGACCGTGTGAATGATAAAAGTATAATGGGCTTCGCCCTCTCCTCCTTTTATCACCAAAGCCAACCGGTGGGTGTTTGCATGGGGTCTTTCTTTGGAAACTAGATAGCTAATTAATGGTATGTTCTGTAGGGTTTGTACCTTGAGGTTGAACTTAGCCAAAATTGCGTTATTACCTTTTGGGGGGGAGAAGGGAAGCATAGAGGGAAGGAGTGGGAAGGAGACAGGGGGAGGGAGGAAGAGAATGCAGGATGAATGAACAGATTAATGAGGTTTGGTTGTCTTTCATCCTGTGCTCTGCAAGCTATACTTTCATGGGGAACCTCCAGGAGAGGATATTCAGTGACAAAGACTCGGCTTGTCCTCTGGGTCTGAGCTATAAATGCCATCTCTAATCCACATGGCAACAGCTAAGCAGTAGATATTTTTCACAGCCTGAGCACCCTGGTTTTAGTCACAAATTATACCCCTCTCCTCCTGGGGAAAAAAAATAAGGGGTATAATTTTTTATTCTCAAAAAGATTAGAGCAGACAGAGCTATGGGCCTGGTACCTTAAGAAGGATCCAAAATAAAAGAATGTAGACACCGCTTGTCACTGGTGATGGAGAGGAAGGAGACCTCCAGAGGTGGGGACTTGGCAGCCTCAAGACCGGAGGCCACAGAATAAAGAAATCAGACCAACCAAATGCCTTCCTCCCTCTTCTACCCACACCAACCTAGAGCTGGCTACCCTCGCATAGCTACAGGAACCAGAAAGCTTCTAGCTGTTTCAATGATCCTCTACTGCAGTAGGCCACGGGACTCCTGGGTACATCTCCCACTTCAGGACCCATGGGAAAATGGAAGGGGTTCTGATGCTTCGAGACTGATAGACCAGAGTCCCCCTCCCCCCCCACACCCTTCCCCTGGTAGCCGGGAATCCTAACCCTTGTGCTTCCTGGAGCCAACATCCATTTCAAATGTCCAGTGGCTTTAGAAGTACAATCTTAGTCTTTGGCCAACAGTGTGAACCTCTGAGACACAAACATCCCAGCCTCTGAGAACAGAATTGAAGACTAGCTACCTAGGAGATTGGCACACCACAGTAAAATCCACAGGAAACCGGGTGGCCATGTCAGCTAACTGGGAGAAGATGGAAGGTTCACAATTCTAAGGCTTGGCTTAGCTAGAGTGATCAAAGCAGCTTGGATAAATTAGTGAGACCTTGTCTGAAAAAAAAAAGTAATGAAAGGCCTGAGGCCACAGTTTAGTGGTAGGGCCTTTGCCTAACATGTGCAAGGCCTTAGGTTCAGTGCTCAGGACTGGGGTTGTGGTTGGGGAAGATGGGGATAAAGTTATTTTTAGTAGAGACTCATGCTCCTGGGTTTGCACCTGGGCCTCGTTTTGTTTGTTTTTGTATTAAATTTAATTTGCTGCACAAACTAGAACAGGTCCAAACCCTCTGAAAGCTTGGTTGTCTGAGCTACAAAATAGGAATAATTACAAACACACTGTAGTGGCTTTAGGAGGATTTTGAGAGATTTAGATATTTCAGACACGTGACGACTAACTTGTAAAGCACTATGTGCCAAGACCGAGTCTAAGCAATGCACCTGGAAGAGCCCTTCTGTCCCTTCTGGCATGTCTGACATCTTGTACCCATGAGGCCTCGGGAGCTCAGGTAGGTCAAGGCACCTGTACTTCATCACACTGTGAGAAGCAGAGTCAAGCCCAGGCGAGTGGGTTCTGGAGCCTCTGCCCTCACTATGGAGATCCGTTCCTTTCCTAAACGGGCTGCTGGAGTTATGGAATGAATGCTTGTGTTTACTTAGTCGTTTGGCTGTGCATCTCCCAAAAAAAAACCAGGGTGCTCACTGCAGGTTCACATACAAGGGAACACAGTCTCTCTCTCTCTCTCTCCAGGAGTTGAAGATCCATCAGGGTAAATACAACAAGGGCTTCAAACCGAATACAGGCTGAATGTGACGTTGGTGAGGAAGACAGAGCATGGCGAGGGACCTGAGGATGGCAGGAGATAAGTGTTGGTGGCGGGCAGATTTAATGAGGGCGGTGGCATGTCTGCAAGCCTTGAAGGATGGGCATGGTTGTGACAGATGCACACAGCACGGCTGAGTCTAAATTAGGGTCCCTCCTTCTCCCTCCTCATAGCAACCCATCCACTTCCTCGTGCAGGCTCACTGCACTTTTAATGCCAGGATTATTTGCAGATTGAGTTGTTTAACACTGATGGCCCTCCTCAGACTCCAAGCCGGGGAGAAAGAACAGTGCGGTACTGTAGTCTCTTCTAGCTCCGTGGCACCTCACTTTACCCTGGCCTAGAGAAGACAAAAACTTTTCCTAGGTGTCTGAGCACAGAGGGTGAGCTTTAGTTCTCCGGTATGGAATCTTTTAGCCAAATGCCCTGGAAAGCCCAGCAGTTCTTCTGGCTCTTCCTCCATAGTCAAGGGTCTGAACACACCTGAATGTGTGGGCCTGAGCATCCTGGAAGGATAACACACTGAGTTCTGTTTGTCATGGGTCCCTCTGTCCAGACAGAGCCTGCAGTTTGGGGTCTGAAGAGGCGGAGCCAAGAGCAGAACAGAGCAATAGTAGAGCATCTTCAGAGCACAGCCCAGACAGCCGGGGCCATCCAGCTCCCCCGGCAAATCTCTAGGCTAGTTTTGGGCATTGTGCAGGACAGGGGCATTCAGACTCTCCTTCTGTCCAGCAGGGGGAAGAGACAGTAGTACCCCCCTCCCACCCTGCAGATCAAAGACAAGCCGGGATGGCTGGGAAAAGGTCATGGGTCCCAGAGCCTGGGCCTGCTTTGCCATACCTTCCTTTCATTTCCCCATCTGTAGAGTGGG